>PVLD010006602.1:0-99110 GCA_004027595.1 Dinomys branickii | reverse complement strand
TATTGTATTATATCACTTAATGCTAAGCAATAATCGATGACAGGATATTAGATTAATAGTGTATATCTGTATGTGTTAGCCTGAACACACACTTCGAAGATATCAATATGTAAAGCAGCAACAAGCGGTGTTTTTTTTCTGTTGTTGTTTTTGTTGATGTTGTTGCTGTTGTTGATGTATGCCTGTTTTCTTTCTTGTCTTTGGATTTTTGGTTCTTGTGGGTTTTTTTTGTTTGTTTGTTTGTTTTTTTCTGTTGTTGAGAGGATCAACTGTCTGACTAAATTTGCATGTCTGTATATGGGTCCATACATCTACAATTCGAAGATATCAATGGATAAAGCAACAACAACTGTTGAGACCATATCACCTTGTCTATAGATTAGTTGTGATTGTACTATTTTCTATGATATTGGGTGTCTGTTTGTCAATAGGTTTTTGTACTTTTATGTTTCTAAAAAAAAAAAAAAAAAAAAAAGATCTCCAGTAGTACAATGTGGGGAAAACCCAACTGACTTTTTCATTTGGGTATCAAGGTGACAGTGAGAAGAGACTAAGCAGGAGAGGGTGTAGGCTCATGTACCGCACACAACCACACACTGGCAAGTGGTCACTCAATCACTAGTTTCTACTTTTTTCCTGCTATAACACAGGCACAGTCATCACCACAGAACCTTACAAAATTATTTCTTTAAAAATATGGTAAAATGCAGCTTGCCAAGCCCTGTAAAAAACCTCATTGTTGCTGTAAATGGAGTGGAAAGAAGCCCTTTCTAAAATGCTTTTTTAAAGTGAAGAATATAATCGTAAAATATTTATGGAGAATAGAGTGAGTTACACACATACATGCATGCACACGCATGCGCAGACATGTGCATGCACACACACACACACACACACACACACACACACACACACACACACACACTCCTTTGGATGCCCCAGTCTGATGACAATGAATTCCTTTGTAACAAAAATCTAAAGTTACAGGAAGAACTGAAGCATATCAATCTAGCTCCCCCCTCCCCCACTTTAAACATACTCCTTCGCCAAAGTTTTAAAATTACACACAATAGCTTCCAAAGATCTAATCACTAGATTTCTTCTCCCTAAGATTCTGGGTTAAAAATAGCTTGAATACACTTCTTCTGTCAGTCAAATCACAAGGTAGAAGATACTGTACTGTTCTAAATATAAGTGAAGAATATTTCTCTCCCCTAAGAAACATTCTCTAATACCTTAATTTTCTTTCCTGTGGAACTCTGATAGGCCATGTCACGAGCTAGAAATCCTGAGTATCTGCTCTGTCTTCTTGATGCCAAGGCCCTGGAGCCGCCCTGGAGCACTGTGGAAGAGGAGAGCTAAGGAGCCTGGTTCTGCAGCCTCTGAAGCCCGATGGCAGCAGTGCCACCACTATTCTCGTTACTCCCACACCACCCCTTCATCACTCATCTGCGGTGAGTCAGTCACAGTGCAACACTGTGCCCGGCGCGAGGCCACCCAGAGGGCGTCCTACTGCTGCTCACAGACTGGGACACACACTTCCTGTACGGTGTGACAGATGCACTGAAGTTAGATGCTCACATAGCTCTGTGGACACAGTAGCAAGAGCTATTAACATGCCTCTGGGGAGGAAAGACAGGGAAAGCCAGGGAAGGAGCAGCCATGTGGGCAGATCTGGAGGGAGGAGGGCAATCCAGGAAGAGGAACGAGTACGCATATGACATGGAGGCATGAAAGGGTAGACTCAGTTCTGGGAACCTCTGACACTGTGTGGCTGGCAGACAGCAATCTCACCTTGGTCATGGGAGCAGTGGGGCAATCTAAAGAAGACACACCCATAGGTAGATAGGAGCAGCTTTGACTTGGGATAATCCCTGGGACAGTAGAATGGGAGATGGTTAAGGGTCCAGGACAAGAATAAGGGAGGTAAGAGAGACCCCAACTGCAATGGTTTGGGGAGGAGACCGGGAGAGAAGGGGAATGTTCAAAAGCTGTTCCAGAATAGAATGCACAGAACATGGTTACTTCGTGGCTTGGAGAGATGGGGGACTTGAAGGGAGGAACCTTCCACATTTGAGGCTCCACAGGGAGTTGCCTATCTCCACAGTGGGCTGATTTAGCGAAAGACTGATGAGTAAGTACAGCAGAGATGGGAGGCTCCTCCAATGTCAATCCCACACTCTGTGGACCCTTTACAGGACTGGATGGTGTGGGGACAAAAGCAAGATGCGGCAGGCACTAAGCCAAGGGCCAAGACAGAAGAATGCTCCACTTCCACCCCTCACAAAGGCCTCGAGGTGCTCTCTGACATCCACTGGCGTCAGACTTCCACTTTTACATCCCTAAGGAACAACGTGGGGGTCTCAAGAAGCATCTCTGGGAAGAGGAAAAAACCCACCTCTCCCAGGGTGAGGGTGAGAGGAGGAAGATGGGGTGAGAAGGCAAGGGGGAGAAGTGCAAGAAGAGACAGAACGGACCTGCTGAGTGATACCCCATCACTTTCAAACCCAAAGTCAGGGAACTTCACCACCAGTATCAAAGTGGGGGTGCAGGGCGAACCTTGACCTTGGAAAAGACTGAATGTGGTCAAAATGATAGTGAGAAACAGAGGGAAAAGAAGTGGAAGGAAAGGGACAAAGGAGAGTATCCCATCCACTAACTGGAAGACCGTCCACTAGCAAAATCCCGGCCCTTGCCATGGTCCTGGAAAGGAGAGCATGAAAATGCAGGAACTGGCCCAGGTCTGAGGGAAGTCTGCCATGCGTAGGAGAGGAGGGAGCGGTAAAGGTCTCTAGGATGCAGAATCCAAGCCAAGGGGAGGCTGTGTTTCCTGCAGGCTTCCCACCCTCCCCAGAGCACAATGCTGCAGAAAGGAGCAGGCCAAAGGCTGGGGGTTTTCTGAAGTACTCTCTTGTGCCCCTAGCCCACTGACTGCTTCAGCAACAACCACAGTGTCTTGTCAAGTGTGAAGCACAAGCTGAAAGTCTACCCAAGCTCCTCCTTTGGGTAAACCGTGACTGACTGAGCGGGTTCGAGCACCTTTGCCTCTCCACTCTGATGAGCTGTGGAGGTGGGAATGCAGGTAAAGAAGCTACAAAGACAGGTCTAGCGGTGTGCAACTGTACACAAGGATGCTTCTGATGCCCTACTACCCCGGCTTTACTGAACTATTGAAGTGTGCTAGACAAATAAAAATCGTCAGATTGTTCATTTTGTTAAGCCATTTCTCCACTAGAGAAACATTCCCCCCCAAGGACTATATTTCCAAAGAGAAAGCACAGAGATCTCCAGAGGTGAATGCCATAAAGCCTCCACCTACTGGGAGGCAGGGTGTGAGTGCTCCAAGAGATTTATCAAGGCTGCCATTTTTATTGGGATGTTGTTGCTCTTAGGGCTTCGGTTACATAATCATGCAGGTGCTGGATGACAAGTTCTAACCCTCCCCTGGCCCCCCACAAGCACTGTTATTTTAGGCTATAATTTTGCATAAAAATTGTTTAGGGAAGTATGTGGGATGTTCTAGAAGAAATGTCTGGGCCATGGTTGGTGTTACAGGCAGGTAAAGACTTCTGGAACAGGGATTGCTAAGATGAGGGCCAACAAATTAAAAGGTAACTAGGTGAAAAGAGAAATAAGAGTGTGTTAGCCAAACAAGACAAATTGCTCTGCAGCAAAGTAGATTTATCTTTGACGATATTAGAAAGTCGGCAAGGAAGCCAAAAGTCCCACGTCATCTTGGGATGGTTTCATTGTCTTTCAAGTTTCCCATGACTGATGGATTGGCTCTGCTCCATGCAGTCTTTATCGTACGGTCGGGGGCTGCCTGGCTGCAGTGCCCAGAAGAGCTACTGTATTGACCAGCTGTCTCCTGGGGCCCTCTCTGCTCTCACCCAGGAGCAAGAGTCAGAGCAGCTCTGTGACTGCTCTCTCCTACTGCCTCCCTAGACCCTTGAACTCATGTAGGTAAGAAATGTTCCCAGCTCATGGCTACAGGACAGATGATGGGGCTGGGGGTGCAGGTGAGCCTTGGTGACATTTAAGCAGCCCACACAGAGGGGACCCACCTCTGACTGTGGACACCAGGACCTTCAGCCACTTATTCCTGTGCCTTTATTTTCCCTCCCTCCAATACCCTCATCACTTTGTTTTGTTGTTTTATTTATATATACCCAGCCTCAGACCCCAAAGGTACAGAACAACCTACATGCACAAGGAAACACGCTGCCTTTCTCTGTCTGCTCTCTCTGTACTTGCTATTATTCTGTCTTTATAAATATGCTTTTCTATTTAAAAAAAAAAAAAACACAGTGCTTTACTAACTTTAATCCTTTCCATAGAGCAAGGTGCAAATAATGTGACGTGACTCTGGAGGTTTTGGGGAGATCATGCAGACAAAGTCCTCAGTACAGAACTAGGCACACAAAACAGACGTTGGCCAATATGTGCTGCCTGCAAGAATAGGTGACAAGGTCCTGGGAACTGGCCCTGATGCCAGAGCAGCTGGAGCCGTGGTCTCATCAGCGAATCCTCACTGGTTCCCTTCCAAGCCAGCCCTTTACCGCTGTCTGCCTGCATGGTCTCTGCACACCCTCTCCAGCCTTCGCCTCCAATCCAGGCTGGCTGTGCAGGGCTCTCTGCCATCAGACTCAGGCCTGCAAAAGGGAAGGTAGGCCTGACCCCCAGTTCATTAGACGTGGCGTCTGAGGTCCCCAAGCTCTCTGAGTCTCTGGAAAAGTTTCTAGCATCGACTCCCTAACTCAATAGAACAAAGTCAACAGCTTTTGAAACGGCTTTCTTCCTACATTTAAAAATAAGATCATGAAAAGTCGCCCTGAAAAATCAATTCTGGCTTTTTTTAAAAACTCCAAATCAATAGGATGTGTGAAAGTTCTCATTAAGAGAGAGGTGGGGGAGGTCACAGAAACAAGGAGAGTCTACAGAGAAGGGGAGGAAAAAGAAAAACAGAAGAAGCACAGTAGAGGCCCGGGGAAGAGAGTAGAAAGAAGAGAGAAAGTTAGCAAGGTGCAAAGCACAGAGCTGCACAGCCAGGACCGAAACACCAAGAGTGGTCTCCGCAAGAAAAAGGAAAGGCGCCTGAGGTCCAGAAACAACGCAGAAGTCCTGACACTGCTGACGCTTCAGAAGCTGCCCGGCTGGCTTGCTCAAGGACCTAGGAGAGGGAGAGGGGCAAAGGAGATACAGGAAACAAACAGGCAACGTGCTGTGAGACAAGTACAAAGCCAAAGTCGATTATTATGTCCAGCTGGTATTGGAAAAGAAAACAAAAAACTATTTAAAAATGAAAGATAGGCATTTAGGTAGGCCTTGGGGTTGAGATTTAAAATTTAGACTTTTAGAGATGGGGGAAGGCAGCCTGCTGTGCATGAGTTGGGAATCGTGACCAAATACATCCCAGATGCTTTCTGAGAGCCAGAAGTGTTTAGGGTATGTTACAAACATTAATTCATTCAATTCTCATAACTGCCCTTTTATGTCCATTTTGCAGCTGAGGAAACCAAGGCACAGTAAAGTAATTTGCCCAAGATCATACAACTATTAAGTGGTGAATACAGTCTGGCCCCAGATTTTACACTGCTAACCAAGCTGTGCTTGGGGATTGTGCTGTGTGTGTGTATGTGTGTGTGTACTGGCACATACTTTTAAATGCTTGTTTAAAAATGTGCTCTTAACCCCAGAAGCAGCAGAGAGCTACAAGAGTTTTTGAGTCTAAGGGTGAATGGCTCAGTTTAAGATTTGGGCAGATGAATCTGAAGACATGAGGTAAGCATGTCTTACATGTCTACAGTTTGGGCAGAGGCCACTGTGCTCAGAAAAAGGATAAAAGCAGAGATGAGACATCCCTCCCCTGCAAGACTAGTACAGCTCTAAATATCCCCACCTTTCTTTCCCAAGACCGTCCCCAAGATCTCCCTACGGGGTCAGGCATGCTTCGCAGCTCAGGCATTGAAGCCTGAAGCTGCAGAGTTCTTCCTCTGGGATTGAGCAGTCCCTAAATGTTTTCCCCAGGTTGTATGACAACCCCTACCCAGGCCAAACCTACCCTTACCACCCCTGAACATTTCAATTCTGCTGAGATCATTTCTTTTTTAATGATCAGAATACAGACAAGGGAAGCTCTGCTCTGCTCCCTGCCCTGCGCTAGTCCCATGCTTGGCTCCTCCATGAGAGGGAAGTAGAAACTATTTGTTTTTGGTGCTAGGTTTGAACCCAGGTCCTCACAAATGGTAGGTAATTATCCTAGCACTGAGTTGCAGCCCAGCTCAGCAGGGAGCTTTTCTTCCAGGCTGAGTCAGGAGCTCACTTTAGACCCTAGGTGTCAACCTTGTTTTCACCAGCAGGTTCCGCCTGCTGGGTCCCACTCCCGGGGAGGGCAAGGGAGCCAGTGAGCACAGCCAGAGAAAAGAGGTCCTCTGCTGTGCACCTACCCTAACCATGAGCTGCAGTCCTGAGGGTCTGGGTACCCAGATGCTCACCAGTGCCCTGAGATCATAGGGGTGCACAGTGGGGCCCTGCACAATGACACACACTCCAACCCAGGAAAGTGAGCGTGCAGCACCCTCAGCCCAATGAGGCACCAGAGTCACCAGTCCTCTGCATCAGACTCCACTGTTTCTGCCAATGGGCCTGGGATGTGCAGGTATACCAGGGACCATGCATTGGTCAGAGCGGCCACCCACCCAGACTCAAGGGCCAATCAAATCTGTCACAGGCAATGGCAGGAAGGCTATCTGGCCCCCTCCCGCTCAAAACAAGCTTCAAATTCACATTCAATGAAATATACTTATAGGGCTGAAATAAGAAGTCCCACCACAACTTAACCCCATTATCCAACCACGCTGCTTGTAATGTACCACACGTGAATATAGTTTATAAATCCTCCCAGTCTCCCCTCATAGCTAAATACACAGTATTGCAACTTTTGTTACAAAGCATCTATTTGTTGAATGCAAACACTTAAATCATATCTTTTAACATTACTTCTTATATCTATCATCTATCTGTCTGTCTGTTCATCTGTCTATCTAATCAGAGAATGACCCAAAGGCCCAGTTCTCTGTTCTGATAAGTAGCCCTGTACCCAGGCCTGGCTCCTAGCAAGAACTCTCAAAGAGGAAGGGAAAGACAGGGAAGAGAACAAGGCAGATCTCACCCTCAGAGGAGGCCAGGGAAAGCCGTGCCCATGAAGACTGCTCCACACAAGGGAGGCAATTCTGACTCTGCTAGTTTCTGTAATTAAGAGTTCTGTTTAAGCTGGTTAGCACTTTCTCAAAAAGAGACAAAGGAAGACATTTCAACCAGTTCTCCCTACATTTCTTTTCTGTAAATTATTACAAGTGTTAATGGGAGTCCTGGTTAAAGTATGATTTAAGAAATATTACAAGTTGAATTTCCCTCATCCTAATAGGCCTGTTAACTCCAAAGTCAGCACCTCCTCCCACTGAACAGAAACATATTATCAGAAGGGGAAATTGGCTGACTTTGCCCACCCAGTGGTGAAAACGAGGAGGAAATAGGAGACAGTGGGAATTTGCATTCTGGGAAAGAAATGTAGAAAAAGAGCCAATTCCAAGCAGGCCAGAAACCACAGCTATTCAGAGAGGATAAAAGAGCCGTGCTGTTTGCTGGAACCTGCTGGACTTGCAGGGCACTACTTTAGCATGGGAGTGTGGGTGGAATGGGTGTGGGCAGCTTCCCTGCACCAAGGAAGGAGAAAATTCAGCAACTCTTGCTCATGCTTTCCACTGGCCTGCATCAGCCAGGGCAGCCTGCTCCTCGTGCTCCACCTGCGCCCCAGGCTCCGAATGAGCATTTACCCAAGAGTAGTGTGCTCACTGTGTACCTGCTGCCTTCAAGTGTCCAGCCAGTGCCTTCCCCACCCCTTCAGGCACACTGGGGCCCGTGGTAAGAAATTCCAGAGCAGACACTAGGAAGACTATGCATCCTCTCCATCTGCTGTTGGAGAAGCGAAGCCAGGGGAAGCTCACCAATGAGGAAAGGAAGTTGGAATGTGGGGCCTGTTCAGAGTGAAGCCAGGAACTCAACTTTCAGGGAACAGGAATCCACTAAGCTCTCTACCTCAACTTATTCCTTCGTCATTTTTCTTCTGATCTTTGCACTGTGAGATTCCCTGCGCCTTGCTCTTAGTAAGGTAAGCCTGAGTCCCTGGCACTGAAGCACTGTTAGCCAGTTGAAAGCTTCCATTTGAGCTGACCTTGCCTCCTACACAGCTTTCCTCTTGTGCCCCAGCCGGCCCACCCACTACCTCATGTCTGAGTCACTTCTAACATCCACAAGTGAGGGCTGCTTAGAATTCAAGCTATTTTTCCCAGGGTATTAGAGCACTTTCTTTCTTTCAAGAGGTAGAAGAGTGAGAAAGGGATAAGGCTTAAATTTCAAGGAATAAATACTTACTTGAGGACTTGAGGACTGAGAAGGAAAATGGTTTAGTTGCTTAAATTCTTATTTACCTTAAACAATATGGTGAGCGGACTGGTAAGAGTAGAGCTCAGAGCTATAGCTTTGACAAACCTGTTTTGCCTGATGAGCACATGAGGCAGGAAGTCAGGTTCACATCCTGGGGCTGCTGTTTGCCTTGGCGTTCCACCAGCTGACCTTGTGCCTTCTCCCTCCCGGGGACCCTCTGCATTCTTCAGTGAAGGATACACCAGGATCATTCAGGATACACCAGGTAACAAGCAGGTCCCTCTCTCCAAACACAAACTCAAATATCCCTCCCCTCATGTAGCCCACATTCAAGGGAAGAGAGACAGATACACGTGATAAATGATTAATGTGTTCATGTGTTAGAAGTGACGGTGCTATGCAGAAAATAATACAGTGGAGTGGGCAAGGGAGATGGAAACTCTTGAGGATGGTTCCCACCACAGTGGGGTGGTCATCAGGGGGTCACTGAGAAGGTAATATTCAAGTCAAGGCCTGGAGGGGTCCTCTCATCTCTGATGTCAGAAGAACTGGACATCAGGGCAAGATGATGACAAAATGAAACTTGACCTGAACCTCATACCTTGAACAAAAGTTAACTCAAAATGGACAATAGATCTAAGTGTAAAACTTTAAACTATAAAACTTTTAGAGGATAACAGAGGAGGAAAACACTTCTGTAAGGTTAAGTGAAGAATTACTGGACATACTGAAAAAGCTTAACTGAAAAAGACCAGAATAAATGGATTAATTAGATTTCATCAAAATTAAAAGTGTTTTCTTTGTGAAAGACATTAAGAGAATAAAGAGATGAGTTAGAAATTAGAAAAAAAAACTCTCAAATCACATATTCAACAAAGGACTTGTATCCAAAAAAAAAAAAAAAAAACAGAAAATAAACCTGGAAACTCAGCAGTGAGGAAGAAAATGAATGATAAAAAATCTCACACACTTCAAGGCAAATAAACACAAGAAACATAGTCAATATCATATTCACTACAGAAATGTAGACTAAAACCACCATGAGATATTACCATACACCTAGTAGAATATCTAGGATAAAAATTATTGATAATATCAAGTGCTGACAAGAAAGCAGAACAACTGAAATTCTTAGAAGTTGCTAATAGTAATACAAAACAGGACCACCACTCTGAAACTCAGTCTGTCAGCTAAACATACAATTCCCATATGATAAGTAAACCCTCCCATGAGTATATGCCATAGAACTAAATATGTATGTCTGCATAAACACCTATATGTGAGTATTTGTACCAACTCTGTTTATGGTCACCAAAACTTGGAAACAATCCAAAGGAGCTTCAACAAGTGAATGAATGAAAACCCTGGTACATGGATGCAGTGAAACACTACTCAGCAATAAAAAGGCACAAATTGTAAACATATGAATGAATCTGGCACTTTGCTGAGTGAAAAGAAAAAGATCTCAAACTCAAAAGGGCTGACATACTTTATCATTCCATTTAAGAAGACAATACATAGTGTTGATAAACATATCACCAGCTGCCAGGAAGTGAGGGTGGGAGAAGGGGCTGACTAGAAAGAAATAGCAGACAGAGCACTTCCGTGTCTTGACTGTCATAGTGTCTACACAGTTTTACACCTGTGGTAAAATTCATAGAACTGTCCACAAAAACAAGTCAAATTTTCTCTATGACACCTAAAAAGGGGCTGGGGATATAGCTCAGTAGAATAAGTGCCTGCCTAGCAAGCGCAGGGTCCTGAGTTTGATCCCCAGTACCGCCAAAAAACAAATGACACCTAAAAAAATTTAGAGTCACAAAATTTTTAAAAATTAATTTTAAAAAGAAATTCAATCTGGCAAAGCACCCTGGACAAATACATACCTATGATGACCAGATGTCAAGCCTCTGAGATCGTAAAATACTCTCCTTTGCAGCACTGTTTGTCCCCATGCCCTAGGCCTAGATCATGTTTTGTAAGCCTTGTGAATATTTACTGAACCTCTATAAATATACCACGTTATTTCTACAAACCTTATATGTTGTAACAAAAACATCACCAAATATAGGTGGAAAATTATCCTTGGCTTTTAATAATAAAAATGTTAATATCAACATCCATTTTTGAGCCCTTGTGATGTGCCAACATCTCTGATGAACTCTTTGCACAAAGATTCTGTTAAAATCTTCCCAGTAAACATGAGCTCATGGTCATTATTTTCCATGTAGCACAGAGCTAACCTGGAGGCTAGAGAAGTCATTCTGCTACAAACATCTACCCAGAATTAAACCATCCCAGCACTCCTGTTGCCACCTCTGAATACTGCACATCTGCCGCTGTTCTCTCAGCACTCTTTTCCCCCAGCATGGACTGATGCCCAATACCAGGGCTGGAAGAGACTGGACCTCACCAAGCTTGCAGGGAGCCATGTTATGGGTGTTAGTGACCTGCCAGCTGTTCACTGTGAGCTCATCTCTGAAGCAATGGATTTCCAAACAGATCCTAGCCTCTCAATCTCTGTTCTCATATGTAGCCACCACCTTACACAACTGCAAAGGAAGAGAACAAACTACTTACGACCCTCTCTTTCCTGCTCTGTCTCCTTTTCCTTTCTTCCTTCTTGGCTAGCTAGTATGCAATCTGTATCATGATGAGGCTACACTCAAGAACCAGCAAATTGGGCTGGGGATATAGCTCAGTGGCACAAGTGCCTATCTGGCAAACACAAGGTCCTGAGCTCTATTACCGGTACCAAAAAAAAAAAAAAAAAAAAAACTTTGGGCTGGGGATATAACTCAGTGGCACAGCACCTGCCTGGCAAGGGTGAGGTCATGAGTTTGATTCCTAGTTTGAAAAAAATAAATAAATACAGAACCAGAAAATTATCTCATTTTTTCAGTGCACAGAACCCTAACTTCAAAATCTTTGTATATCTGCACATCAGTGCACTCACTGTGAGCTTGGAGAAAGTGCCTGCTTGGAGAGACTGTGTCCCCAGGAATTACTTCCCTTCTTTCATGGCTCTCCATGTTGGTCTCCTGGGCACTTCCAGACCCTAAGAGGAAGGAGCCTGAAGGGAACACCCAAGAATTGTCACACAGGTCCCCAGCCCTGCATGCTGTGGTGTCCGGATCCTTTTGTAGTTGCAAAGTGAGTCAGAGCCAGCTCCTGTGATAATCCTGACTGCATCTTCCCCAGCCATGAACAGACAAAATTTCAACACTGCATCAAAAGTGGGTTGGGGTAACCCAGTGGCATGGGTTATAGGGGAAACCACCATGAACCTAGAATGACATAGCATGGCAGGGGAGGGAAGCCCTGAAACAAAGTCTTGACTTGCCAGGGTCATTTCCCAACCTGAGGCGCATTGGTGGCTCAGCTGTCCTGGCAGAGGGGAGTCATTCCTGCCTGGGAAGAGAAGCCTGGGACTGCCCACTCTCCAACAGCCAGCACAAAAATGATCAGTAAAAGGATACACTTAAATGTTCCCCAAATAGAGACTTTTGTTAACTGGGTGATTATGGGAATGAGAAAGACGAGAAGCTCGGGTAGGTAGAGGCCACAGGGCGAGCTCACAAGAAACTCTCTGTCACTTCCTTTCCCTGCTCCCCTTATGATGGCAGGTTAAGACAAAGGCCCTCTTTGCCATTCTGAAGAACCTTTGTTGCTTATTTTGTCAAAATATCCCTCCCTGGCTCCTTCAGGGGCCCCTCTTTGCCCCTTTCCTCGCTAGTTCTAAAGAGCAGGCTGATTTGCACAGGGGGCTGGCCTCGCTGCTGTGTCCCTTACTTGGCTCACTCACATTCTCTTGCGCTAATTAGCAATTGCTTTTTAAAAATTTTTGTATTCGTGTTCAAAGGCAGAATGAGGGTAAATTGAAAGCAAGAAAGCAAAGGTCTATGTGAAAGGAGCGAGCAGACAGCCTCTCCCTCGCCCCTCTGTGTGCCAGGGCGCCTGTGTTGGCAAACAGCACACAATGTCTGTCCTTTGTGGCCCAGAAGGCGGGGCTATCACACATCCATAGGCGGTTACAGAAACTTTGGGCGAAGGACTGAAATGCCTGGACACTGGGTAAGCCAAGGCGCCAACCTACAGGAAGTCCAGGGACAGCCACCTCTGGCTGCCTTTCCCAGGTGAGGAAGAAGCAGGTGTAGGGGTGTCCAAGTCATTGTTCTTGAATTTTGCACTGATGCGGTTAACTGTCTGGATTGCAAATCATCATCTCCAGGGCCACAGAAAGCTTGCAGCAGGAAGTACGGAGCACTGCATTGCTTGGGCTCTGTTAATTCACATGTAGGCAAGAAGGGACAGTGAGCATGCTCTGATGAGGGCCAAAGAAAAAGGGAAGAAAGACCAATCCCCTCAAATAAATACTCCTAGATAACTGTTTACTTCACCAGGAATTCCTAGGTAACTTAGCAGGGTAAGTGGACACAGAACCCACCAGGAGGAATGGGGAGGAGCTAAGAAGAGTAAAGATGGGTCAGTCACCCTAATTAGAATGTTAAATCCAACAACAAACAGCTTTGGCTCCTGGTTCTCAACTAGTTGCTGGAATGGGAGATTTAAAGTAACTGAGAAGAAAAGGGAGAAAGACATCTTTTTCATAAGCCAAGAAAAATCAAGGATAGAGTAGAAGGAACTGAAGAAACTGATGTGCTCCAGAAAAATAAATGAGCATAAAGATGCACAAAAGCAAGAAAGCTATGGTCTGTTGTAATTAAAAAACAGTATCAAAAATTTGTGGTCATGTATTAATAATTTTGATGACAAAAATCACTCCTGTAACATTTGCAGTTGATTTCAATGATCTAGTGAAACATTGATTTTCTATATCTTATATATGATGGATTTTTAAAATGGAAATTCACATCTGGACAATTTCCTACAGAGAAAACCAAAACAATGAATGGAAATAGACCTCTGTTTATTGAAATTCTACCAGTAAAATGCATTTTCTTTTCTCTCTTTTTCAACCAACACAGAGAGAAGACAGACAAGAGACTAGAATAAATGGGGGAAATGAGAAGAAAACAGGGAGACAAATTTTGCTGAAGATACAGAGGGAAAAGAAACATAGCCCACAAGGAAAGAAAAGCTCCAAGTCACAAGGGCCTCCACGTTCAGATCGCTGTGGGCATGTGTGACAGACCCAGAAACCAAACGGAAGCCCTGAAATCGCCTAATTCCCAGAACAAGCAAAATTTTGCCAAGTTCATGATTTGGCAGAGTTCTTGCATATTCCATACAATTTCAATGAGAAGCTCTAGCCGTCTTGTGTAAAGAGCAGATTGTCATTTTCCACTTGAAATACACACGTTGCACTGACCTTATGTCCTCTGTCAAGCTGAGACATGATCACCAACTTTCAGTGAGTTTCCTAATGTATGGGCTGGTGATCATTCTGTTGTTTTTGCTCTGTGTGTTTGTGCACAATGTGTCACTACATCGGGCAACAGACAGACAAGGCCTCTGCCATCCCTGGTAACTGGCTCCATCTGGTTCTGCCATCGTTGTCTCCACAAGTGCATGCCTGGTGCCCAATTCCTGCCTGGTTTCTTCCGAGCTCTCTCTACTCAGTGGCACTGGGCTGTTCTCTTACATGTTTTGCTATCACAAAGCCCTTTTTTCTTCCTCAGCTCATAAGCTCTTTCCACAAATTTTGTTTTCAGTGTGCCTTGTTTTGCTTTCATTGAACAGATGGCTCAGAGCAAGCAGGAGGGTTGTAGAGGCGCACCGGGTGTGGCCCGTGTGGATAAAGTGCTCAGAACAGTGAGTGTGAACTGGGCATAATAATGCAGGTGACATGTGCTGTGATGGTGACTGCAGTTCCCTTTCAGCAGGACACATGCTCCAGGTTCATCCTCAGCCAGTGGAACATTAACATTACCATGAATCCCTGCCGTAGGTCAAACTGTGATAGCTTTTCTTTGAGCACCTCAGTGAAAGCTTGAACCCTAGTCCAAATAAGACACAAAAGTTGCTCCCATCACAAGTCACAACCCTTTCCCTAAGGGAGCTTGGTTCTTCTTGGGAGAAATAGATAACAGTGGATCCTGAGTTGTACAACCTTGGAAAAATCATTCAGGTTCTCTATGCTTCAGTAATTTCAACTTAAAAATGAGGGTGAAAATCACAGGAATCTCATTGGGCTTTTGTAAAGATTGGAGATATAATACAGCAAAAGAATTTGGTAGAGCATTTGGCATATACTATATGCCCCACAAGCAATAGCTATGCTGTGTTAGCATTTTAGCTCAAGATGGAAGCCAGTCCAGAAAGGCTTCCTTCCTATGAAAGTGAGGACCATCACCAGGATCCAACAATGAAAAGCCAGATAACACTAAGTGTATACGTGCTGGTTTCTTAACCCAGGTAAATGAGGCAAGTCAGCAATTTTTGTCAAACTTTAACCATTTGCATATTATCTGTATCGCTTTTTGGCATCTCTACATGAGAGGTTTTTAATTTATTATTTTTCTTTATGTTGTCTCCTTTTTTAACCTGAATATTTTTACTTTAGAAGAAAAGCGCTGAAGAAGATAGGGAGGAAAGAACAGAAGGAGGAGGAAGGGAGCGGAGAGGGAGACCGAGGCAAGTAAGAGGCAAGGAATCCATCCACATCTCCAGAGACAAAGAGCCACCACACAGCGGGAAGACAACTACCAGAAGAAATGCCCACAACAGCAACAAGAAGCACCTGGGTTACAGACCGAACCAACCGGCAGACACAGGACCTGGAGCGTCAGCAGAGTGGGCACCTGGTCCAAGATAGGAGTGAGTCTGCTCTGGGGCTACTAGGAAGGGGGTAGAGTCTGGCGAGCGAGGGCTGGTGTGGCAGAAATGAAGGGAGGAATTAAGGATTGGGGGCTGGCGATATGGGAAAGTTTGTTGGAGACGCATCACCAGGGCAGGTAGAGCCTGTAAGCCCAGAGGTAAGCTGGAGAGTTAAAGCAAGAGATGTAAAATGGAGGGACTGGGCCAAAGGGTGAGACCTGAGGGATACATCGAGTAAAGCAGGCAATCCCACAAGGAGTGCACGGCCAGGAGAGGAAAGATGGGGAAAATGAAGTATGTTTCACACCAGACTGAGTGTTGTTGGCTTTTTTGAGACTGGACCATAAGAATGGATGTTTCCAGCATCTAGCCACTACATTTCCTCCATCCCCTCTGCAGACGTTTCACCTAACAGTCTGGGAAATGTCAGACAGGTTATAAGGCATAGGTCAAAGTGCCATGATGGTAGACATGGAAAAACAGTACACAAAGGGTACATGCAGGGCGGAAGGAAGGAGACAGAGTGAAGCAGATCGCACCAGAAGGGAGCCAACAAGCTCACAAACACACTCAGCTTCATGCTGCATTCTAGCAGAAGGCTGGAGTCTTGGCTCCTGAGTAGGGCAATTCCCACAACTTTACAATGTTGAAAACCCCTTGCAGCAAGACAGATGCAGACTGGAACTAGGCTAGAATGCCATCTTTCACCTCTCAGATCAGCAAAGATAAAAAATGGCTGATATTTTATCATTTTGGCAAATATTGGGAACAGGAATTTCATACTCTGCAGTAGGAACAAAATTTGTTAGAAAATGCCTTTGGGGGGGAGGAGGATTTGGGAATATCTATCAAAATTAAAAATTTATATACTGACTCAGCAATTTTACTTCAGAGACTCTGCTGCATTTTTAATTCTTAGAAAAGTGCTTGGCACATAGAAAGTTCTCAATAAATATTCATTGAGTATGTTAATTAATGAATTTGTCTCACAGATATACTCACAAACATCCAAAGATGAATGCACAAGGGTATTTGTTGCAACGTTGTTCAGAAATACCAGAAGATAGGCATCAACCTAAAGTATATAAACGAAGGACCATTCAAAGAATTAAATACAATGCAAGGAAATAATAAAAATCTTGGGAGAGACTGAAGCAGAGCTACACATAATGTAGTTAAACAACTATTAATCTTCATTATCAAGAGGGAAGGGGCTGCAGAGAGTAGGTGCACACCCTCTGTGCAGGAAGGACAAGGGTATGTCTGTATTCTGAATGAGCAAAAGGATAGGCCCTCTCTGGAAGGGAATATTAGAAACCGTAAGACAGGAGTGAGGAACACAGAGAAGGGAAACTTACCTGTCATATGCATTCCATGTTCAAAATGTTTACAAATGATAATAATAGTAAATTGGAGGCATGGAGATTTGCAAACAAATTCTACCCCCAGGAAGAAAGGTGCAGAGCTGAGTCAGGCTGCTTCGAGAAATACAAGACAAGAGTTCCGCTGCTGAAGTATCAAAACACATGCCATTGTGGAAAAGCAATGGCAATGTCATCTGGGGGCCACCACCCTGTGTTGCTTTGGAGCCCTTAGCTGTGAGAGCCTATGCGTTATCTGGGTCTCTGACCAATGGAGTCACTTGTGGCCCAGCATCCCCTGGGCATTATAAGTTCATTCTAAGAGTGAAAATGCTGCAAATTGTTGTAAGTAAACTTGCTGGATCTTAGAATGTAAGTATTCAGGGCCCCCATCTATAGATGCCCACTAAGCCCCTGAAGAATGAATGACCATGAGGATCACCTGACCCACCTGACCTTAAGAGTGGAGGAGGAATGGGATGGTGAGACCTGCAAGGAGATGACTGAAGCAGGTTTTGAAGGCCACACTCTAATGGCTCTGCTCTGACTAGGAATGTGCTACCACAGGAACTCCTGTGGTCACTGCACTACTCCAGACAGATGGCAGGCCCTCCTCCAGCCCTTTTAGTAAACGAAAACCTTCTTTGGGTTGAATTTCTGTCCTGATCCCGAAAGGCTTCCCAAGACTCTCAGCAGTGCCTCATTCTCTCAACCTTTCTGGGGGTCTGCAGTGGCCCACCTCTTTCATCCTGAGCTCACTGATCCTGTGTGCACAGGAGGGTGAGGCCACCACACACACAGCTGCACAGAGTCATCCTGCAGCAGGCTGGTGGTCACCAGGAAGGCGCAATGCTCTGTCATCAGGATGGTTCCTGAAACCCAAAGCAGACCCTGCCATACTCTCCTGTGCTCTACCACTCTCCCAAACAACTTTCTGCTATGCATTGCTGACTGGCCCATGAAATGAAAGTCAGAAGTACAGCTGCTGGGCCATGCAACTGACACTTAACTTAGCCCACAAGAAGAGTGCAGGCAGAACATCTGAAGATAGAGAGCTGACCCCTGGGAAAGGCCAAGATTGCTCCTCTCTTAGTGTCTCTGTCAAAGTTCTGCTAGCAAAAAATGGCTTTCTCTGAGTGGCTAACCGGTATCTGAGACACATTCCCTGTCCATTTGCAACAGTCCTGGAACAACTCTTGAGTCTTCCTCAGCCCAGTACTCTGAGGAAGACCTGAGACCTCAGAGCAGTAAGACTCTGCCAACACAGTTAGCAAAAAATGGCCAAGTGTAAAGCAAACTGAACGAATACTACCAGAGTTCCCGAAGACCCTCGGCCGAAGACTTGATGACAGCCTGGATTCAGTATGATTTTTCATCTTCACACTTTGAACTCAAGCACAATCCCTCTCCATGGTCAAGGAGGTCAGTGCCAAAATTTGTGCTCAGACTCTGCAGAAAGGGTCTGGTCGGCTCCAAAGTAAGATGAGGACGGAAAGCAAAAGGTGAGCGCTGCGGTTTGAACATGTCCCCTGCAAAGTTCAGGTGCTACCAGCGTGATGATTGGGCCGTGAGGACTCCCACCTGCGGAATGGCCCTCACGAAAGTGACTTCGGTGTGTTCCGGAGAACTCGCTCCTTGGGTCTTGTGCTGTTCTGCCATGTGAGGACTGTGTTCCTCCTTGCCACGCAACTGAACCTGCCCAAACCTTGACCTTGGACTTCCCAGCCTCCACAACTACAAGATGTAAATTTCTGTCTATTAGTTACTCAGTCTGTGGTATTCTCTTTCAGCAGCACGCCGGGACTAAGACAGTAAGTCTGGTTACAGGTCTCACTGAGCTAGAATGAAGCCCTAGAGCCCACGCAGAAGTAATGAAGATTAGAGAACCCACCCAGGCCTTACCACCTCCCCTCAGCCTTTTCTGTAACACAAAGTCTGACACCTGAGAGCTGGGGGTCCCTTCAAGGCACTGTTTATTCCTGGGTGGCTTGCAAGCAGTTAACATTCAGAGGCCTCTGGAAAGAGCATGGAAGCCCCAGATGAACTAAGAAGATACCACAGCTCGCAGAGTCCCAAGTACATACATGGTGTGCAAATATGTATAAGCACAAGGAACCCAGGGGACCCCGAGACCAACAAAGGCCAACACAGACCCTGGAAAGTATTTGTGAGAAGACTGCTGAGAGAAGCCTGACATTTCAGAGATACCAGGCTGTGTTTTAAAGACAGTTAATTTCTACAAAAGCCAGTCTCAGGAACAGAGGCAGATGGCAGCTTCTCTGGACTTGAGTTCTAATCCCAGCCCTGACATTAACCATCTGAGGCTCTCTACATAGGTGCCCAGAAATACTTCCTGGTCAGGCTCCTCTATGGACAAATGAGGTGGTAGGAAGAGAGCCTCAACCACACCACTTTCTCAGGAAGCTTCAGACCCCACAAGCTTTCATGGGAAGGTGACCATAATATCAGTGGCAGCACTGGAAACTAACTCCTGGCCCAGTGACTTTCCACCACCTACATCACAGCGCATATTTATTAAATAATATACGACCAGGCTTGAGGTAAAATGTGGACTCCACCAAGGACAGCTCTCATGCGTGGAACTACCACTCTCAGTAGCTCCCGCACTGATTTGGGAAAGTCAGGATTGCTTGGTCAATACCAGCAGGGTCTTTCAAAGGCAGAAGGAGTATCCCAGAGCAGATGGGGATTTGGAACACAGAACCCCCCCCCAAACCTGCTGTCCTCGGCCGTCCCCAGTGCCCTGCATGCTGGAGACCATGGGCATCCTTCCAGCTCCATTTGCTGTTGCTCATGCCAGTGTCACAGCCCATTACACCCAGCCAATTATATCTGATTCCTCTCTGGAGGATGCCGGGCAGAGGCACCATGGGAGCTGAAGAGGCCCAAGAGGTTTCTGAATGAAGAAGCCTGTTGGGAAATCCTATTATGAAGCTCATCTGACAGGGCTGTGGTGTTAATGACCTTGGCCTTCCCTGCCCCTGTGTAGAGCTGGTCTCCCTGGGGCTTAAGGAAGGGCTGTCCCAGCTGTAGACTTACTCTTACTCACTAGCTAACTGTGGTGGGCCAGAGAGAGTAGCAGGATTTCTTGGTGTCCTTAAGTGTGGCTGCCAGCACGGTGGCCTAGTTCAGGCACAGGCACACACATGCTCCCTCACACCGTGTCTTTCAGCACCTCAAGATACAGAGAGACAGGAATCCCCAGAGCTAGAACCAAAAGCCCTGGGAAAGATGGAAATAAGCCCTGGAAACCTCTTTTTCCAAAAGGTCTGAAATTGGACACATTTTCCTCCACCTTGGAATCCTGCAGATTTTTCATCTCAACTTCCCCTGGGCTTATAAAGTGGCTCATCTCAGCTGCTCACATTGACAAAGGCGGTGGAACTGTTGAAAGGTTCAGAATGTCCCTTGGGTTTCTGGGCATGAAGGAATTTACATACAGGTAGAAAATTACCAAGGAAAAAAATTTCCACTTGGGGAGGGGAAGGGGTGAAAACACAGAGACGAAAAGGAGGCCTCTGGGAAGATGGCAGAGAGGTGTCTGGCCTGGGGAGAAATTTTTCCTAAGGCTATGTCAGAGGTTGCCAGCCCAAACTCACAGCTTCAGCACACAGGGAGGCGTGCTGAACAGGGAGAAAGGAAGGTCAGGACCTGCTCTGTTCTCCTATAGGGGTGTGAGGGCCCCGCCAGTACCCAAGGTGGGGATGGTTGTAGCTGACCGAGAGCACCTAAGAAAGCCATATCCTAGCCCCTCTGGGAACATCCAGGGGTGAAACGTATCAAAGAGCCAAGGACACATTGTTCCAACTAGGATCTGCACTCCAGAACAGCTATGGACACACATGAGATGCTGTGACCCTAAGCTTCCAGCTGACAGATTCCCTGTAAGGACCATCAGTCCTAGTCCCACCATCCTCCCTGCAGTGGAGCCTTAGCTAGTGATCAGTTTAAGCTCTGCAGCACACAAAAGGCTGCCTGAGCACCAACTCTTGGCCAGCCTGGAAAGGGAGAAGAGGTCCACACAGAGAAATGACTGCCACTAACCTGAGCAGGGAAAGGATATGGGGGATGAGGTAGAAAAACAGTTACGTTCTCTCAGTAATCTACCCAACAATGAACTTGATGTTGAGGGAGATGAGGCATTTTCCCATAATCATACAGACAAACACAGGATGAAGTCAAGATCACTGATGGGGCCAATAGATCTGTGTGATTCTGCCTGATGAGGCCAGGAACAGGCCTTCAGCCACAGGACCCTCCAGAAAGTGTGAGCCACATGTTAGCACAACCTATAACCCCTCTTCTCACACCCTCTTTTCCACCACAGGAACAGCGCTGGCCAGTATCCCTCTTTGCTGGCTGAGCTCCCTAACTGGTCTGCAGGTGCCTCCATCAGCTGGTCACCATGAGTTTGACAGATTCATGGGTCCTGAAAATCGAAAGTGAAAGCAAGAAAATAGGGCTCCTTGTCAATCCTGGTGGTCGTCTGAATGTCCAGAAAAATAGAAACAGAAAGGATATCGTTTCTGCCACCCTTAGGTTCAATACATGCAAAGTCCTAGATGCAAATACCCAGAGCAGAAAATGTATCAGGTTGACGTAACTACACAGAACCAACTGGAGTTCACCAACCAAAGTGTGGGGAACATCCATTCTCAGGCTCCACTGAAAGACAGTAGCCACTGGTTTCACCTGCAAGTCCCTGGCATCCACCTTTCCCGTGCTCCTGCCTCCTAAGGATAAGATGTACTTGGTGACCAACCCAAACGATTGTGAAAGGCCCAGTGCCCACTAGGCAACACAGTATGGGCACACAAAACAGGTGGAGAGCCTTCCCTCAAAGGCTCACCACAGGGACCAGCCACTAATCCCTCCACACGCCAGCCACTAATCCCTCCACACGCACGGTGCACCTCCTGCCAAAGTGTACAGAGCTCTCTCCCAAGATCTCTGTCTACATATGAGGGTCCTTCTCCTCCCTGCAGCAACCTTCTGAGTCCTGAGTGGAGACATCTGGTTCAGCTTTCAGAGTCCAGACATACACAGGGACAAGGAAATAGAATTTGGGTGATGCAATTTAAAGTGACTTCCCAGGGCAATGAGCTCAGCCAGGCTACAGAGCAAAAGGATCCATAATGTCACCTGACTTGCTGCTCTCTAACAACTGCCACCAAACTATGACTGTCTGTGCCTCTGAAATACTAAAGTGATAGTGCTCTGGGCTCCCCATTCTGTCCAATGAGTTTACAATAAGTAGTTTATAAAGTCAAGCTGGTTTACAATAGCTGAAGAGCAGAACCGCTCTCCAAAACCCAGGAGGCAGTTGGGGCTGGATAGGGAGAAGGGACAGAAACAGCTTGGATTTACATATTTGTCCCCACAGGCCCTCCCAGGACAACCACAGGAGGCATCTGACAAACAGCATGGACAGCAGAACCCCCCAAAAAAGAAAAGTTCCAATTAGCCCAAAGAAATGAAAGACTATTCTCAGAGCCCCAATTAAATCAGAACCAATCAATGCCTGCACCAGTTTCTGCCATTCTGCTCAGGAAATAATGAGAAAAATGTGAGGGCCCAGCCAGCCAGTGTGGTATGGCAGTCCTTTGAAGCCCAGAGAAATTACCCATGCCTGGTTGCAAGTGTGCCTGGCAGCTGCTGCACCTGTGCCTTTAAGAACTCTGCCTGGTGCCTGGGTCCCCAATCATACCCAGAAGAATGCCAAACAGGGTGCCCTGCCCCACCCCCATCCAAAAGGACAAAAAGGAGCCACTGTGGGACCAGGCTGGGCTGGATGTAAAACTGTCTATGGTGATTCATCACTGAATCTGGCACTGTCTCCCCTCCGTTTCCAGGACATCCATCATGGGTACCAGAACCAAGGAATCCAATAAAGACACAAAGGCAAGACTGTGCCCCAGCAGGCCTCAGCAAGGCTGGGAGAGGGCCCCAGCCCAGGCAATTAGCTGAGCCCATAGCCTCAAAGAAGTGATAGGCATTAGCAGTCCTGGGGTGACCACTTCATTGGCAGGTGTTTGAGGAGTAAGGTAAGGGAGGATGGGAACAGGCACAGCCCAATCAGGCTCCTAGGCAGGGTAGGAGATGATAGCAAGCAAGATCTCTGATGGCAGATTTAAGATGGAGATAAGATTTATACACCCTCTGATCTCCCATGGACGGGAGGCAAAATTAGTGATGTGTCAGGCTCAAGATGCTCCTTTTGAGAAGAATCAGAGCCTCTGAAGATCACAAGCAAAATTTAATCATGAAAAGCAGTATTCTCTCCCCCAAGTCTAGTTCCCCTCTGCTCCTCTTCTGTGATTTAGGCAAGGCTCTTCCATTCATTCCCAGAGTGGACTAAATCTGGAGCTGGTTCAGCGTATTTATTGCTACATGTTGAACATGGGCTTTCTAGGGCAGAGGAGAGCTGGTGTGGTCCATGATATTCTGACACCCCAAACTGCCAAGTGTGTATTCACTCAGTCATTCAGAAGTAAAAGGTAAGGCAGCACATGATATTCTCCCCTTCCCATTCCAGTAGCTTCATCTCCTTCCAGGGCCTGGCAGTGAGCCCCCAAGAAAGACAGCCAAGCCAGAGGGCTGTGAGTTAATGAGCAACATGGGTTCAGTACCAAGTTCAGTGCTGTGGGAGCTGGACTGAAATGAACTAAAATATTTTCCAAATTCAGTCACTTCTCAATTACCCTTGAGTGAATTGTCCTTGACAACCCAAATACTCCATGCCCCAGAGCTTGCTGTTGGATACAGGATACAGATAGTGTGTGTGTGTGTGTGTGTGTGATAAAGACAGAGAGAATGTATGTATGCTCCCAAACTAAACATAAACAAATAATTATCAAACTATTTTCCATTGTTCAAAATTTCCTCATCTCTTGCTAATCAACATAAATGCAGACAATTTGTTTGAACACAACTGGATAATCATCAGTCGTAGCATTGATGATGGAGGTTCTCCCCAGAGCTTTACAATAAGCCTTCTACTCCTGGGTGACCCAGAGGTGGAGGTAGGAAAATGTTACAAATGTGGCCCTCCCCAGATGGGCAGGAGACGGAGGCCTCAGTGGGCCCAGCTTACCCTTGCAGACCACGCTGTTCTCAGGCTCATAACCAGGCTTGCACATGCAGCGCCCAATGGGCACCATCCATTCCCCATCCCCGTTGCAGTAGAGTTTGATGGGCACATCGACTTCCTCCGCGTTGGGGATGCATGTGCCCCGAGCAATCACCAGAGATGTGCTCTCTGCCCCTGTCATGGTTTCTGGGAACACTGCAAAATTTTGCACAATGCTGGGACACTTTTTGAAGAAGACACGTACGGAAAGAAGAGACATACAGGCTCCATAATCCTGGAAGGCAAGGTAAAACCCATTCCGAGTCAGAGGCCCAAAGCTCCTGACTTCCGTGTTGACCTTCATCAACCTTCCCCCAAAATCCACCTGGGAGAAGCTCTCATCTGCAGCAATGGTGTCTACTTTGAGGTAGGGAGCTTCAGACCAGAAAGCTGACTTCTTGGTGGCAATGACAGAGTCAGTCTCATAGTAGTACAGGTTGAAGGTCTCCTTGCATGAGCCTGGGACATTGGGGAGGCTGCTGCAGTCTCTTACGGTGAAGCGCATCTCCGTGTAGATGCGATGGGCTCCCCGCCGGTTGATGAAGGTGGTGAGCAGCCAGTTGTTCTGGTTGGGCTCGAAGACGTTGCACACCTGGTAGGTGCGGATAGTGTTCAGGTTTTCATCGTAGCCACTGACTTCTTCCCACTGGACCAAGCAGGCCATAGGCACACATATGTAAAAAGAGAAAACAGAGAGTGAGAAGACAGAGAGAAGCAGAACAGAGGAGTATTCTGTAATAGGAGGGAGTCTTAAGAGCTCACCGGTCCTACTGCTTGACTTGAGAACTGAATACATCTAGCTCATATTTCACTTTAACGGTCTCCCTATAAACAGATAGGATAGTTCTCTGCAGCCCATTCCCAGATACAATGGACTTAATTCTAGGGAGAATTTCCTCATCTATCCCACGATTTTTGTGCTGACTACATCCATGGGGACGGCTTGAGGTGATGGTAGGGACTGCCCTCCTCACTGCTACAGTCTCTACACAGATGCTCTGGGAATCAGAGGTTCAATTACGTGACATCCCCACTTCGGAAATCCCTGTCTGTGAACCTAACTTCTTTACAGACAATCCTCTTGTTTAACGTCTGAGTTCTGGTCCTGTGACTAGGTCATTAACTAAATGGGTCAGTCCATGAGGAATTGCCTAAAGTATGTACATTACAATATTCAGAGTGAAGAAATGGTCCAAGAAAACTCCAACTTGATGGCTTTGCTTTTATTTGCATAACTTGCATGTGGTACTGCAACGTTAAACAGAACATAAAACTATAGTACTGTGCTGTACAGTATAATCAGCAAATATTACAATACTGTACTATAGAAGAACCACCATATGGCTTCACTGCCACTCATGTTCCTGAATCATAATCTGAATGAGGGTCACAAGTCCAAACAGAGTCATTCAGTCATAAGTCTAAAGAGCTGTTAAACAAGTACATCATTATAATAGGAATATATGTTTTTCATAAAACTCCTTTCTACCTCTGAAAAGCACACACTTACAAGGCATTTCAGGGGTCCTCAATGAACTTAGATTCTCATAAACTATTGTTTTATAACATCAGTCTCCTTGAGCAAGCTAGACTCTGTAAGACAGTACCTTGATGAAGCCAGTGAAACTCCACTGTGGGTAAATTTTGAGTAAAGACAGGATGGAGAAGAATGTTGGATGGTGTTACTTAGGGAGAAAGGGATATTTCTTAATAAGAAGGAGACAACCATGTTTCCACTGGAAAACAGAACCCACAGTTTTAGCATCCCTATAGATTAGAAGGAGAGAACAAATATTAGATAACGCCTCTCAGTATTCTCAACACCAATGTACTATTATCCCCAATTTACACATGAAAAGACATTGTGCAGTTCCCCAATGGTCACATAGCTATAAGATGAGATGCAGAGGAGGTACAAACAAGTGCTTGTAACAGTCTAAGAACTTCTAGAAGATTCTTCCAGTAACAGGCACAGGGAGGAGACCTGTAAAGGCAGGAGTCAAAGGAGAGTCGCTGGGTGATTCTTGTTCTTTGTGCTGCAGAAGAAGAGGCTAAGTAAACACCAGCCCACATCTGGGAGCTCTCAGAACCCCAATATCAAGAACTTTGAACACTCCCAGGAAGAGGGTAAAGTTATATTCTGCTTGCCTACAAGAAATTAAACTTGCTAAAGTGAGAAGAGTGGGTTAAGATCCTTCACTATGTGGCAGTTGTGATGAAGGTAATCAAATCATACCCATTTCTTTAAATATTGTGCTAATTGCCTATTGTTGATGATATAGAACTAAAATATACAGACTAGAATCATCATTCAGAGAGTTAAAAGCTAATTACATGTGCATGGGAAGTGTACTTCAACTGCATTTTGCAAGGGGTTAAGCCCCTTTTGAAGGTAAGAGGATAAAGGCAAGGCTATACTTTGAATTTGTTCCATGAAGTTGGAAAAACCAGGTATATAGGAAAGGGCAGAAACTGAGCATATAGAAAGCTAACCTTTACCCAGGCCTATGCAGTGACCTCACTCACTGCCACACTGAGACACCTGGGCTGCAGACTATCCAGGACCTGCTATCTCTCAGCCCCTCTCAACCTTCGCGGAATGCCAGTTCCCTCCCCAGCCCAAAGTTCTTGGTCAGGATCTTCCAATACCCTTGCATCAGTCTGAGGACAAAATGGCCATCCTGATTCACTGCCCTAGATAAAGTCTTACATCATCCATCAAGTTTACTCAGCACCCCATCTATCACTTGATCCCCAACCACCATTTATGGTCCCCCAGCACCTCTCCCTGTATCAACTTTACTTTCTTTAATGTCAAAAACCTGACTGTTTCCAAGCCCACAACCTGAGGTTCCCCACTCCAAGCAAGTTCTCATACTGTACTTCTACCTGGGATACCTTTTGTTCTTCTCCCAGCAGACCATGCTCCCCAGGATGGCATGGATTCACCTGGGCGGGAGCTCTGGACTTCTCTGTAACCACGCCCCGCACAGTGCACTAGGACAGTTGGGTGCTTCCCCCTCCCCTTGAAGACTGCAGTACATCACCAGTGTTAAGTCTCCCATCCCATCTGAGTGGGGTACAAGTGTGCACATGGATATGTCCCAGGCTTGTGACAGGGCCACCAGCTGAGAGAGCATTCAAGTCCACAGTTCATTCTGAGCATAAATTCACACTGTCAAACCTCTCACCTGGACTTCGCTTAACTTCTTATTGATTCACTTAATGCAGAGTTACCACTTTTTCCTCCTTCTTGAAAACCATGTTGTGTTCTATTTAAATGTGTTTGTTAAAGTTATGTTCTCCTTGCCTGGTTTTTGAACCATAAAGCAAATATATTAAGGAGTAGGAGTCTCTGACAGTGCTTCAGATCAAATTTTCAGAACTTCTTCCCTTTCCAGGGATGTTCTGAAACATTTTCTTAGGTGACCTTCTGTGACATATGATGGGGAAGGTGGCTTTCTTGTACTGTTCTGCATTATTTAAGCACAGCAGGTCTCACAACTCATGATTCCAACTGAATCTCAGCACAATTGTGGGGCCCCCTTGTGAATGTGTAAGTGAAGCCCATGGCTGCATTTAGGGTGGGGGTCTGGTTCCACCAGAGTCTTTGTACCACCCAAGACTAATGCAGTAGTGGGATGGGAACAGGACAGGACATCTGCCAGGTTCACCTTAGCAGGTCTTTAAATAAATAGAATGAGGATTTTCACTCATGTGGAACTGGGATATTGAGAACATTTATCTTATAAAATGACACTGATTAGTATTACAAGACCCATCAGAGGTAATTGTTTCAAACATTAACCTCTCTGGGCCTCAGTTTTCTCATCTGTAAAATGAGGAATCATACTGGGTGACCTCAAGTTGTAAAATTCTACAGATCTAATTGATTCCATGACAGCTCCCAAGGTAGTGATCAAAGCAAATTAGCAGGAATATAGCTGTATATTCAAAGGGAAAAGTAGAGAGAAATTGAGAGAAAGGAAAATAGCTCCCTATTGTTTGGGAAAAGACCACCGTGGAGTCTTACATTAATTTCTTTCTCTCTTTCATTTTTCTCCTGTCAGTTGGGCTACAGGGGTTGGAGAAATTAAGTGACCAGAGTGGGTCAGAGGAAGGATAAATGCTTTCCTGAGTAAGTAGCAATTAGAATGAGGGGAGGCCTCCAAGAAAGGGAAGGTTTGGGTTAATGGGGATGAGGGTGGGGTAGCATTCTCAGCAGGATAAACATTGTTATTTGTTTATGATGCTTAGAATCAATCTCATTGCTCTATAGTTGTATCTCATTCATTAATGAACAAATATTTACTGAACGGCAGGTTTATACCAGGCATTTCATTAGCCACTGGGGATACAGAGGTATAAAGCTTACAATCTAGTGAGAGCAACAGAATTTAGATAATGATTATTAAAATAGCTAAATAACTGCAATTGTGCTAAGTGCTGTGAGGGAAAATTACCAGGTGCCAAGAGAGGGTGTGTGACATGCAAAAGGGTATCAGGTTAGACCCTCCACGCTGAGGTGGATAGAGAAGCAAGACTGGGAAACTGTGTCTGCCAGGGAGAGAGCATCCACACCCAGGACAGGCCATGGAGTGGGGACAAGAGATTTTGTCCCCTGGGAATGGGTGGCAGAAGCATCATAAAATGCAGGAGGTAGCAAGAATAAGCCTGAGGGGAAGGCGGATCCAGCTAAGAAGTTTGAACTTCTTTAAACTTTATTAGTCCACGTCTGCAGTATATAATGCCTACTTTCATCGTGGGGAGTGGTAAAGGGCCATAACACATCTTAATTTCTTTTTTAATCTCTTTCTCTTCCTCTCCTCCCTCCCTATCTATCTCTTGATCCCCTTCCTTTCTGCAGAAGTTCTATCTCCTTGTTTCTTACTGTTTACCCTTTATTGTGCTCTTCAGTTTATTTATATTTTGGGTTTCTGGAAATTTTGAATTTCAACCAAAGTGTGACTAGAAGTTGTCAATAAATTTTAGGGAGGAAAAACATGAGAGACGAGAACTGAGTTTTTAAAAAGACGCATAGGGGGCTGGGGATATAGCTCAGTGGAATAAGCGCTTGCCTAGCAAGTGCAGGGTCCTGAGTTCGATCCCCAGTACCACAAAAAAAAAATAAATAAAAAATAAAAATAAAAATAAAAATAAAAAGATGCATAGTGCAGTGTAGAGGCCGGACCGAGCAGCTTAAGTCTGTACGTGGGAAAACCAGAGGTCATCACAGTCACCCAGGCTAGAGGTGATAGGGCGTGGGACCAAATTCATGGAAACAAAAGAAATCTGGGGAGAGAATCTCTAGACTATCAGAGTCTGTGCAAGAAACAGGCTCAAGCGGCCATGAGTTCCCTGACACTCTTTCTTGCATCAATTCTGCAAGATCCCCTCCCAGGTCATTGGGAAGGCCGGTTCCATACTTCTCCCCCGCCTACTCTCCTTCCTTCACAAAAAGGGATTTTTCACTTTCAGATGGTCTACCCATGGAGACTCAGTTTCGTCTTTGGGACCAAATTTGTTTTACCCCAGCCTGTGCTGGCTCCAGTCCCTTCTCACTGCCCAGCCTAAAGCCGTTTTCCTAACAGGCTCTGTTCAGTGACCCTTCTCCACTTCCGTATCTGGGCATTTGACACATTCCCTCTTGTGGTCCTTCCTGCAGTTATCTCCTCCCATTAAAACAACAGCAAAACACCAAGGTTTGCTTATCACATTGGCAGTAAGTTAAAAAGATAAAATGACAAGTCTTAGAAAGTAGCAAAAAAGTAACTGCTGCCCAAGCTTTTGGCAAAAGTGTGAACTCATGGTTTTTTTAGTAGTAATGTAGAAGCCTCCCTAGCATTCAAAATGTTGGCCTAAAATCAAATCAGTGGGGAAAAAGGTGAATCATTTAAAAAGACGACTCATGTTAAATAGGTGGGTAACCATCAGGAAAAGCATAACTCACCCATCCCTCATCTCTTACTCCAGATAAATTCCCAGTGGATCAAGGATTTAAATATTAAAAATTAAACCATAAAAATACAAAGAAACTAAAGAGATGATTTCTGTATACTAACTCTGACATAAAACTCGGAAGCCATAAATTGATAAATTCAGTTTCATTTTTTTAAAGAATGAGCATGGTATTAACAGTAGAAACAGAATCAAATGACAACAGCTGGGAACAGTGGCCCACCCAGCTCCCCTCAAAAGCTGAGGCAGGAGGATTTCAAATATGAGGCCCATCTCAAATTAGTGAGACTATCTCAAAATAAAATTTTTAAAAAGGGCTATGGATATAGTTCAATGATGAAGTGTTTAGTTAACATACAGGGGCCCTGGGTTCTAGCCCCAGTGCCACACAAAGGAAAAAAGCAAAGGAAAAGAACGGAAAGAAAGGAAAGGAAAAAAAGAAAAGAGAAGGGGGGAGAAGAAAGGAGGACTGGAAGAGAAGAAGGGAGGGAGGGAGGAAGGAAAAAGAAAGGAAGAAAGAAAAAGAGAAAGGAAGGAAGAAAAGGTGATTAAAAACTATTTGCAACTTTCAACAATTAAAACATTATACATTAGCAATAAAATAGAAAAATAGGCAAGAATATCAACAAACTGTTCACTCAGAAAAAGATAAAGCTCTTAAATATATAATGAGAAGATGGCAAATGATATGATACTATTACAAAAATGATAATGAGCTATGTTTTGATCCCTTTCTTCATCAGGGAACGAGAGTTTGATAACACCATGTAGAAGAGCCCATGGGAGATAAGAATTCTGATACACAGCCCAGTTAAGGGAAAATTGGTACAACTGCTATGCAAATTTCAGTTTAACTTTTCAAGATTACAGTTGCACACACCCTTTGACCCAGCAATTCCACTCAGAGGAAAATCCCTCAGCTTCATGGAGTCGACGTTAGGTATGCACAAAGTTATTAACTGTAGCCACCACCACTTAGCTGTAGCTTCAGCAGGGCTTTATTGATACCCAGAGAGTCTGGAGGTGGCTGGACCACAGAGATTCAGGTGCTTGAACAGTAAAGCAGCCTTCTCAGAATCTGCCCCAAGGGGAGCCTCTGGGAGCTTTGCACAGTCATGGTGGGAAGAAAAACCATTCATTGAGATTGACATTCTCACCATGTTGGGGGATAGAGAGCTTAGTCTGGACTAATTTTACTAAAAGAACCTAAGATCTGGGACATTGCCCTATATCTTCAGTTGTGAGTAAGCTTTCTATCCAGTACATGCCAATCTGACTTTAGAGCTCACAGAGCTCTTAACTGGACTCCGTAAAAAAGGCATCAAGACTTTTGTTTTTCCGTGAATTGGTGAATGAAAGTATAAACAAAATATGATGTACCCACATAGTGGAATATTGGAACTAAAAAAGATGAAGTATTGATACATACATACTTCAATATGGATGAACCTCTAAAACATCATACTAAGTAAAAGAAGCTATGTGTCTCAAAAACCTTCAGGTTGCATGATTCTATATGCATGATATGTTCAAAAGAGGCAGATCTATGGACAGCAAGGGATATTGGTGTCTGGCTGGGCCTGGGAATGTGGAGTCATTGCAAATGGAGATGAAGAATCTAGGTTTGTTTGGTTTTCGTTGTCGTTGTTTTGTTTTGTTTGGGGGGTGCAAGAAACTGAACTCAGCTTTTCAGTGAGCTCACAGTCCTGCTTCTGTTTTGTTTTGTTTTATTCTGTTTTGTTTTTTGAGACCTAGTCTCACTAAGTCACTAAATTGCACAGGTTGTAATCCTTCTGCTTTGGTCAAGGAGAAGCAGAATGAGGGAGTGCTCCACTATGTGCCACTGATGGGCCTTTTTATGAGGGACTGAGAGAGATATTTGAAATGAGATTGTAGTCAGGATTGTAAACTTTGTAAACTTACTAAAATAATAGAACTATTTTCTTAAAGTGAGTATATTTATGGCATGTAAATAATGCCAACACAGCTTTTAAAATAACAACAAAGAAACATTGTTAACTGGTCCAGTCTATACCTCAACACTCCAACAATATTGTCCTGGTTTTTATTATCCACAAACAGCATGTCCATGGCAACATCATGCCCCTGCTCCTCCCATCCCTTAGACCAGGAATGCCCCTCTCGCCACTTCATCTCTGTGAACCAAGTGCCAGGTATTCATTTAATCAAATTCACTGTGGTCAAACAAGTGCTGTCCAAGCTGAGACAGAGATGGGACAGATGTCCAAGAAAGCGTCCCTCCCACCCACTGAGACTGAGGACCTGGAGAGTATCTGGAAAGTGACCCAAAGACAGCATTGGAATTGTGAGCCAGAATCCCATCCTAAGGCTACTTCATTTCCATCCTGGAGCTCAATCAGGTAGTCATTGAGGCCAGAAATGTCCTGAGTCCTGCATACCAAATTTACCAGTTAGTCATTTCTTTCAGAACTATGTTCCTCCTGTCTGGCCTCTCTCCCACATTCCCATGGCCACTACACTAGGGCTAGCATTATAGGACTTCGTGTTTGGACTAACACCCAGGCTTGTTTTTCAGTCAGAATATAGTAACCACAGCTAAGCAAGAGATGTCAAAGGCCCAGGTCACACTAGACACTAAGACCATGCCCACTCTGCACCTTGATGGGGCTGATGCTGACTGAGCCTAATGCCTTTCTCTTACTCTACTCTTTTCCCCTCTGAGCTTCTCCAAGACACAGAGCCAAAGCATAGCAGACATGGCTGGAAGCCACACCCTTTGGTTGACAAATGGGCCAAGTTAAGCCCGGCAATATTCAATAGTTGGCCTGAAGTCAGGTGGCTAATTCTCGGCAAGGCCAAGTTCTCTTTTCCGCTTTTTTCTCCAAAGAGATGGGTCTTACTTCTTCCATGAGAGTCTATGATGACTTCCCCAGCTTACATTCAGTTCCTATTTTTCTGAGTGCTTCAAGCATGATTGAGTTTATTCCACACAATTTAGCATTTGATAATGCACTGTCTTGAACTATCCCCTAATGGCTTCATATCTCCAGCTCTGGTTCTTGTTACAAGGCTGTGAGCTCCTTGAGGACAGGGAATTATGTTTTGACTAATTTATTAGTTCATTTCACCAGCAAAATCATTCCACTCATTTAGCTTTACAGCAGTGGTCCTATGCAACAGCATTTTACCCAGCAACGACTGGGACTAGGGTAATCCACAAGTCTCTCAGGCATCTCTCCATCTTCATCTCACTTTTTGTCCTGGATGATCTCATCTACACACAAGGCTTCAACCACCATGGAAGATATCATCAAAGTGATTCCTTCCCAATGCCAGACTTGTATGCCCCGGGGCCTGCTGTACTCATCTGAAAAAAACACCTGGAATTGCCACCTTGCTTTCTGTAGCCCTCTGTATGAAGATAGTACCTCAACTACCCGGCCCTCCATGCCAGATGCCTAGGAAACCATCTGGACTCTGCCTTCTCCCTTCTCTTCCTTTTCGCTTTCTATGTCCTATCTCCTCCATGACTTTTATCCAGCCGTCCCTCCCCACATTTTCCATTGACTATTCTTTTCTGTCCAAGCCCTTCTCCTTAACTTCCCTGATCCTAAGAACTCTCTAAACCAAGGAGCCATCTCCCCCATGGATCTGCTCCGAAGGGGCTGGGATAGTGTTGCATACCTCCCCATGGTCCCAGTGCCTAATGCTCAAAAGAAAAAAGATGGAAGATTGAAGCACTGTCCCTGCCCATTTCCTTCTCTGCCTCCGCGGCCTCCTCAGCCCCTGGTCCTTCACTGAGGACCGAGTGCAGGTGCCACCAGGTAAACCTGTCCCTGGGAAAAGAAGAAACAAAGCAGCCTTGCATAACCTCATGGAATATTAAGAGCCTTTAAAAGGTCACTATTATTGATGCCAGCAGACCACCAGGAATCCCTGACACAAACATAATAAAGAAAGCAATGATATCCATTAGGTAAATCTTGTCTAGGCTTTCATATGAGAAAGACATCTCTAGGTCCTTTCAAGTTCTAGGTTTGCTAGATTTGCTTATTGGAAGTCAGAGCTCACAAATCCTGTGCCCTAGAGTGGTTCAGACGGCCTGCTGATATTTGGATAGAGAATACTAAGCTGATTGTGTGTGTGTGTGTGTGTATGTGTGTAAAGCATGCCACCAAAACTCATTTATCTGTATGAAGTGTCCCCCCTTCAAAGCCATTATCATTAGTCCTATCTAAAAGTCTCTCTAAACTGCCTTTTAGAACATCTTCAAAAAACTGAAAGATGAATTTGAATCGCAGTCATCGGTAGAAAAATGGATGCACCTTGAGATCACAATGATAAGTGTAATAAATCAGACACAGAAGTTTACGTATCACATGGTTTCTCTTACATGAGAAACCCAAAGTGTAAATAAACTGAAGAGCAAAATAAAAGACAGCTATTAAGAAACAGGGAGATAGATCTTTTGTACATAGGAAGGGGATCAAGACATGGAGGCAGAGGGGAAGGGGACATAAAAAGCATGGAGATGTGTCATGTACACATACCAACTCCCCACGAGGAATGTGATCATTATGTACTGCAAACATGTGGAAAGCAAAACAAACAGGCAAAGATCATTCTGGAGCCAATTTTGATGAATGAGATGGATGAGCAAGCTAAGAAATAATATTTATTGGTCAAAACAAAGAGCTCATATAGCATAAATCAAGATTGAGGCTCCCCTGTGTGTTTCAGAAAGTTCCCAGCACAAGCCCAGAGTTCTGGAAATATTTTCAATAGGTAGCCCCTCCTTGGATAGCTGCAATACCCCACCTCTCCCAAAATGCCCATGGCCAGGATGATGGTGCCCCACAACAAGCTCCACAACAAACTTGTCTAGAAGGCCTGGCTGGGAAGGTCCACTTCCTCTGTCCATCTGTTTAAAGTCAGAACAGAAATTATTGAAACAGGCTTTTCAGCTTGTTCATCTAAAAAGACCCCAGCTTCTCTGACATTTCAAACCTAGCTCACTCATTTTTTAAATAAGGAGTAGACCGTATCTACTGCCTTCCCAAGCAGTGTTCTAGGCATTGGTGGTAAAACAGTAAGAGTGAAGTCTCCACCCTTACAGACCTTATAAACTAATGGAGTGAACCCAATGGTGAATTAACAAATAAATGAATAACATGAACTCCTAGAGCATTAAATGCTCTTAGAGAAAAGGTAAAAAGAGAGAGTGGCCGCTGTTTGGGGAACGCCTTCCCCTAAGCAAATATCAGATGGATGTACTAGCCAGACTGGAGGAAAGAGGCGCACTCCAGGCAGAGGGAAAAGAACTAACTCCCTGGAGCAAGAGCGCTCTCCTCATGCTGCCAAGAAGGCCAGGAAGCTAATGTGGCTGGTGGAGCGAAGGATGAGGCAAGGTAGAAGCAGATAAGGCTGGAGAGGCGGCAGGGACAGGTAGATCTCACCTCCGCCAGCTGAGCTTCTGTGGACACAGATGACTTTCTGAGTTTCAGTTTCCTCATCTGCAAAGTACTATTTACCTTGCCGGGTGTGGTGGGTCTGAAAGATCATGGAAGTAACTCATCTAGCTCTGTGCCTGCAGCTAAGTAGCATTCACTGAGCACCAATTACTACCATTACTGTTATGACCACCTCATTATTACTGCCTTAACTCAGGATCCATCTCCAGCTGAGTCATCAGGGCGTGGAAATCATCTCCAACCTAGATAAATAATACTTCCTTGTGGTCAGCAGAATGCAGGGACTAAAAGGCCAAACTCCTTCTTACCAACCCAAAAGGAGAGGCAGCAGCCCTCTTCCCTGCCTCTCTGGGGATCTCCCTGGCTTCCTCATCAGCATGGATTCTCCTCCAGGCAATTCCTGGCCCAATGTCACCCACTAGCTCAGACCATAGGAGCCAAAACTGCTCACAGTTTACAGGCTTTGGGCCCGTTCTGCACTTTGCATTTGGGCATGAACTGCTATTGCTGCTATTTCACAAACAGTTGCTGCCACTATGTCCCGTGGGCCGCTCAAGGAACATTGCTGGCTTTGTCCAGTCAGAGGAGTTGGCTGCCCCTCTGAACAAGAAGCCCCTTAGAGCCGGGGCAGCATCCAGCTTTACAGAGGCCACAGGAGGCTAAAAGTACTGTAGGGCGGGGCTGGGCTGGAGCTACCACCACCAAAGCTTCCTACCCAATCAGCTTAGACTCCAAGGACGAAGTTCCAATGTAGACCACACTGAGCCTGAAAGAGCTTGGATATTAGACATAAGCTACAGGGCTAATTAAAATGTAAAATGCCGTCCATCCGTGGGGCATAAACTCCTACAAGCCCAGAGGGATCTATCATTTAGTACACCAACCAACCAAGGCAGAATTTACTCAATGGCTCCCCAGGGCTTGAGCACCAGCTCACCTCCCAATATGCTTAAATTTGCCTCCCAGATGTTCGGGGCAGGGCAGACACAAGTGGGCCCCCATTGGTTTCCAGTATCATATGGTATGCTAAAGAGAAGGGTGGCTGACATGCAGTGGGGCACTGCTTCTGCAAACCCAGCACCTAAAGGGCTTCCATATTGCACTGGTCCAAAGCTATGAATTCCCTGAACTATAGATTGGTAACAAGGACACATTCCACAGGGTCAGAATGTGGAAAATATATGCACAGTGATACCCTGAGCAGTCTGTAAAACCATGGAGATCCACAAAACCCACTGGAAACTCGCATGGTGGGGAACTGCAGGAAATCTGTAGGGAAGTGAAAGACAGGGCCTCAGGTAAGTGGGCCTAATCTTGAAAGGACTCACTTGTTCTTTCAAACAAGGCTGGAGGCTAAGAAACACTGCTGCAGTGCTGCCTGACCTAGAAACCAGATCTTGCATGTTATGGTTGATACATTGTGTCAACTTGGGGAGTCCAGAGGTTTGGCTGAGTGATTCAGCAGGAAGCCAGGGTGCTTAATTTATACACATCCTGAGACTGTGGGACTGTGGAAGAGGAGGGCATGGAGAATGTGTGAGAGGTACACGCCCCCTGGGTGGGGGTAGGCTGTTTACAGTGTAAGGGAAGGAGAGAGGCTGCTTGCCTGCCATTTCTCCCTTTTGCTCTGGTTGTTTTCGCTGTGCTCTGCTGCCATGAACAGTTTGCCCTCTGCCATGTGCTACTCTGCCTCTAAGCAGCCAAGTATGGACTGAAACCTCCACAAACTGTAAGCTAAATAAATCTTTCCTTTCTTCATTTTGGGCGTTGGGTATTTTGTCTCAGCAACGAGAAAAAAGTAACCAAGACAGTGCCAGACTAGTACATGGGTTGAGTTTCTGGCTCTCGACTCAGCCAGATCCAGCTATATGACCACAGGTAAGTGTTCAAAACTTGCAGTGCCTCAGTGTCTTTGATACAACACAGGGAAACTAATGATATCTACTGCATGAAGCAGTTATGAGGAATAAACTTGATTTGAGCCTCTTAAGTACTTAAACCCAAGTCAGAGCCCCTGGGAAGTCAGGGAGCATGGATCCCCAGCCCTACAGAGATACCTGCTTATGCTCTCTCAGAGCACAGGTCAGTCATTTTTCTTGAAGGTCTCAGCTTTCTCTCCATAATTTGTATGATCTATGACACTCCTGCCTGACTGGTTGTCTGCCCCATGCTGCATGCATGGGCACAGGTGTGTTCACGAGCGTGCATGAGCATGTGTATATAACTGGGGTGCTGTCCATGGCTTCCCTCCAGCATGTCCACGCTGTGAAAGCCACGTGAGCACAGGTCACTTCTGCCCACTCTAGGCCAGAGGGAGCTCACCTCAGTGCCCAAAGCCCCCATCTCTGAGAACCACACTACTGAGATCCAGATGGCACACACACCAGGAAAAACACCGCAGGCCTGTGCCTTGGGAGTAGAGCATCTGGTCCATGCCACCCAGACCACGATAACCTCCACCAGGCAGCAGCATTGCATACCAGGCCCTGCCTGGAGTGGGGTCCTCAGCCATTATGACAGCTGCTGCTGCTGTTGACACTGCAACAGTGACAAATTCATCCTTCTGACAAGATCCCTTTAAATAATTCACAGGGAGCTGAGGATTAAGACACTGTTTCCCTCTGTCTCTGTTGAGATTTAAAATACCTCCAGCTGGGGTATTTAAAGAGAGTATAATGGGCTGGCCCTCTTGGGTCTCCCCTCCCCCTTCCCTCCTCATTCCCACTTCCCAAGCCCCTCCCCCACCCCATCAGCCATCCCTGTAACAAGGAGGTCCAGAAAACAAGACAGAAAGGAAAAAAAAAGGAGGGAACCAGTGCTTGGTTGGTCACTATGGCAACGGTGGCAGGGTATTCAGTTGCCATTATCCCTGCGCCTCACACATGTGATTATCTTAAGCTGTCAATTGAATGTGGTTCTCATTGCTGCCCAACATGGCCTTGTTCAACAAGGCCGGGCGGGAGCTGCCCGCCCCAGGCCCCAGCTGCCTCTTCCTGCTGTGCTCAGACCTGGCCTTTACAGATAGAAGGGCAGAAAGTTACCCCCAGAGAGACTGGTGGCATCTCCCTTCCCTGAGAGGGATTCTGCTCAAAATGCACAGCAGAGGCAATCCTGAAGCGGAGCCACCACAGTGGGCTGCAAGCTGGGGAGATGGGCTTCTCATTCCACGATCTCACTGCACATGGCCAGGCTGGCTGCGGCCAGCTGGAGTTGTCCTGGAGATGTGAATTAACAGCCAGGGCAGAAGAGGGGCTGGGCCTTCTGGGAGGAGCTGTTGGCTTCAGTCCCATTCTTGGGGTAGAGGAAATTCTGTATCAATGTGCAAGAAAACCAAATCTGGGAAAAGGATGCTCTTCTGTCCTGTCCAACCTAACTAGATGGGACTGCGGCCACCATATAATACCTACTTTACAGGACTGTTTTTCCTGAGACTGTGGCTGCTAGAACTTGGTCCTAGGAAGCTGTGCAAGACCTGGGCCTCCACTGAGAATTAGCCCATTCTTTTGCACAAACCTGGACTTGGCTGCAGGCCATGCCCAGACTAAGGTCCTCAAATCTACAAACACTTCTTGAATGACAAAAATCACTCATCAACTCCGTCAACTAGACACATTCCAGTTTTTCTAACATCTTTTTTGAAATTCTGCTCCCAAGTAAGGCCCATGGTTTCAAATATGCTCAGACCAGCACTACCAACAGTGACCTACTACCTTCACTTATGCCTTGCACCTGGACTGTTCTGAGCACATGAAGGTCAGTCTGGCTTTCCCTGTACCTACACCCTGCACATCATCTCTGACTTTGTTACATAAGGCAACTGTTTGTACCTAAATGTAAACACCAACCATTGTCACTGGCCATGTTGGCTGGAAAGCTGAGCTCTCCATCAGCAAAATAAGTCTGCATGGTAACTCCAACCTCTCTCATATTGGCTGTCCTTTGTGATACTGGATGTGCCTGTCTCCTCGAGGAAAAAAGTGATGAGTGGGGCAGTGTGCATGAACATGTGCACCATACTGGGACTCCTAGCTCAAAAGGAGAAAGGGTTTGTTCAGCAGAACTGCCGCTGAGGACGCTGGGTAAAACAAAACAGCCACCATGGCTCCCTCACAGCTCCCCTTCACAAGAGTCCTCATTTCCTGTTCCTGAATGTTTGACACGGCCTAGGGGTGGGAGGCCCATCTGGGCTCCTCCATCACTGCCTAGACCTAGCCATCTATAAGAGCCCCCTCTGGATTTCTGGTCAGGGTTCACCAGCTCTGGCGATGAGGGTAGGGGTGTGGGTGTGGGTGTGGGCTTCTATTCCATGATCCAGCTGGGCTTGTTCCTCTGACCCCAAACCCATAATATTACAAATCACCTGCTTCCTCTCCCCCTGCAGAAGTTGCTTTTAAAAATGATTCATTGAGTGCTTACCGCATATATTCCTTGCAGACCATGGCTCGCCAACTTACCATTTCCTTTTGTACAGTATTGGGAAACCTTTGCATCTCCTTGTTACCTACTTGTTTTCTGGTTTACCAAAACTCTACAACTCTGAGATTTCTTCAGTGACAACAGTAAGTGTTTTGGTCAGGTAAGTGTGGGATTTATCTTAGTGAGAGCCCTACCCAGTCCTCTGACTTAGGAGGCTAAGAGCACCGAGGTTCAGCAACTGCTCCGAAAAATGGGAGAAATGCCATGTAACTTTAGGGTGCTGTTGACAAGTCAATCAGCCAATACAAATAATGTCCATGCCCGGTACACAGTCGGTTCTTAACTAATGGTGACTACTGGTAGCATTTATTAATAATAATAACACTGCTGTTAATAACAAGGTGCACATGCTGCTGTTCATGCAAGAAACACAACCTGACAGAAATGCTGGGGTGTTGATCTTGTATCTCCAGGGCCCTCCTTCAATCAGTTCCCAATCTCACTCCATGCAAGTTAAGTCTTTCAAACAAGAGTCAGTGATACTGCTGGTATCAAGGCAAATGGCATTGTGCAGAGTTTTACAGTTCACAAAAAGATAAATACAATTTAAACATCTCAGTCACTCTGTACACAAGCACTTGTATTATTCAGGTTATTGAGGCAGAATGTGGAATCAGAGAGGTTAAGAAAAGTAGCAAAAAATGGAAATAAATCCCAACATCAGATTTCAAATCCTGGACTTGCACTTTATGAATATATAGTGGGATTTAGGACAAATTGTTCTAACACTTTGGCTGTAAGTGGAAGTAAGGCTGAAAGCATCATCCAAGGGCTTCCTCATTTCCAGAGAGGCAGCACCCATCCTTCCTGGGGCCAGGACATGTCCTAGTGCTTCTTACAATGACACTGGCCTTCTTGGCCTGTTTCCTCCATGCATCTTCCCGTAACTTGCTTCACCTTCCTTCTAATGCTTTAACTATCTCAGCAGAACCATGTTCGTTCCCTTCACCTGGGCCACCAATCTGAGTTGCTGTGCACTCCAGCTGGAAGGGCTGAGCCAGCTCCGCTCCGTCCAGGTGCCAGTCAGGAGCCCTGCTCCCTTCTGCTGCCCTGAGGGCTGCTAGCCTTTTAACTTGAGGAGAGCTTTCAGCAGCAGTTGGTCCTCAGTCTCCATCCAAAACCAATTGCAGAAAGTTTCCAAGGTTGCGACAGGGCCACATTGAGGGACTGCCTTCCTGTGGAAGGTGTTAGCGCAGAGGAAGGGCACTTCTCTGTCTGAGCAGACAAGGCCTAACCCTGTCAAGGTGCAGGTAAAGGAAGACTGGCCTAGGAAGAGGCCTTCAACCAGTCTGTCCCCCAGATAGGTGAGAATGTAGCTCATGTGAGTGACCTACTTCAGGACCCACTTTCAAGGAGGGAGAGGTGGGGTGGGGTGGCGTCTGAGGTTTGTTGACAGAAATGTCACCTGCTCAGCTGCTGAATATTGTTTTTATTTATTTTGTTTTGTGAAAACAAAATAAATATGGCCAACATTAAGGTCTAGTGAACCGCTACCATTCCCTACTCCTGAAGTTCTTAATGCAGCAAACTAGGGAAAACACCTCCCTCTCCTACCCATAACACACACACACACATACACACACACACACACACACAGAGTCATCCCCAATGCATTTCTGTAATTGGTGTAACAGTGAACACCCTCCATAGCAATGGTAATCTGTGTCGTTCTCTCTGCCTCCCCATTAAATACATACACAGCCCAAATCATCTCAAAGCTCTGCGAGGGAGCAACTACCAAGGATGAAGTGGACCATGCACAATATCTGGCCCAACTCTCCTCCTCTGGGGACCCCTCCGGGGCTCACCACCCTGCCGCGCACGCTGGCCTTGCCTCTTCCTGGAGAGCAGGTCTGGATCTCAGGGGCCACTTTGCCTTCGTCCTGGGAAGGGCCTGCTTCCTGGCTCCTGTCTCAGATCCCATGCCTCTGTCTATCGCCGTCTCTGTCAACGAGGTGATTTTAAACTTTCACTCCTAAAAGACGCATATTATATAAAAAATGTTTTAAGTGCCTCAGGGTGTTTTGCTCCTCATTGCTTCATAAAAGTGACATTAATAGCCAGGGAAGAGCTCTGCTGAGTGCAATTACAGAGGATGTTTCAGGTATGAAAGCTGTTTTGAGCCTGCTAATGTTTCCTAATTACAGGCCTTTTGGTAGAGAGCGAAAAAGATAAAGAGTGGGTGGGAAGCTGAGGGTGGGGAGCTCTGACTTATCTCCGGGGTTTACCTGGAGAGGAAAGGGGGGGCACAGGTCAGAGGCCACCAGCAGGGAGGTGGGCCTCTCTCAGCTAACAAAGTGGTACTAATTCCTGGGGAGCAGCTCAGGAGAAAGATACACTCACTCACTTCCCTCACCGCCAAGTACTGCGAGGGAAAAGGAAAAGAAACCTCTTACAGACTAAGCCTGAATCCAAGGATTCCACCGCAACTCAGCCTGGGAGTTCCTTCCAGAATCCGCCTCCTGGAGATGCTGTAATAGACGGCATGTCACTGGGAAAGCCAGGGAAGCACAGTCACCCAGCAGGACCAGCCTGCAGGTCACTTGTGAGCCATGTGACCATGGCCCGTTGACCAGCGGCTCCATGCCTTAGTTTCCTCCTCTGTAATATGGGGCTTAATGAGGATTAACATGTACCTGGCTATAAATCAGTCTGGTCCAACCTTTGGTGTCAGACACATCCCTGCTGCCACCTCTTCATCTTTCTGGTAGCTGTGTCCTCATTTTCTCTGGGCAATTATGACCTTCTGACCTCCAATGGGCTCTGCACAGCACAAGCCGGACATAGACCTCAGTGTGGGCTGTTAAGCACTGTGTACTTTCTGGCTACAGAGTTTGGTTCAAGGCGGGCACAGGATTCCAACCAAGCCATTCAGCGCTAATCCCAGGCTTCTGCCTGAGGGGCCAGAAGTAGGTGCTTGTTCTTCCTGTGAAGGGGAAGGAAAGCAAAGGGGTGGAGCCGCTGCAGGCGCCTCGTCACTAAGAGTAGCACCACTGCACAACCAGTACTGTGGCAGAAGAGAGAGGAGAAGGGGTGGGATGAGAGAGGGAAAAGAACGGAAGAGGAAAAGGGTGACGTGGGGGAGACAGGTTGAGCCTAAGGACCTGGACTACCCAAGCATGAGGCCGCATCAGCCCCTGGACCATCCAGTTCCGTGAGCCCAGATATTTTTTCACAACCAAGTTGTGCTTTGCTGTCACTGGCCACCAAAGAGCCCTTACTGATGCAAAGTGTAGGAATAAGAATGACTTTCAGCAATCAGCCACCAAGCTCCCATGAGACTAAGTACAACCAACCCCACCCCTCTGGGCCCTCTTTCCCTTAGCATGTCCCAAAATTCACTGAGAAACTCCATCCACCTAAACCATTTTGCCCACAGCTAAATTGCTTTTGTATCTCCCTAATATAGCCCAGGCTTTTCTGTCTTAATTGGCATGATTGAAACATCAAAGGAAGAAAAAGAAAAGAGGGTCAGTCATATGCTAGCATTTCCAAAGTATGTATCAAGGAAAACTTTCTACTGACATTATGTCACATGTGACCCAGTTACTCCACTGGGCAGAGGAGGAAACCGGAGCAGAACACGTCTGAATAGCAGGCCCCCGGTCACCAGGCAGGAGCAGCAGAAGCAAAAAGCAAGTCGACTGACTTGATGCCAAGGTCTGGGGCCTGAACTGGCGCTCCCTAAAGTTCTCACCCGTCAGCCCAAATAAACTTTAATTGATTTTGCTTGGCCTTGAGCCCACAAGGCATTATGACAATAGATTTTGCCCTGAGTGCCCTTAGCTGATTCCCTTGAGGTAGGCGGCTGGCAAGGGAGCCTGGAGGATCTGATGGGGATTAGAAGGCAGCCCAGGCGCATCAAATAGCCCCAACAGTTCCCAAGCAGACCAGCGGGTAGTGCCGCACCTGGAGAACTGAGTGCACTCACACTGTGCATCCCATGAGGGAGGTAGAACCAGACATGGACGCTCAAATAAGTGCTGCTGCTGCACAGAGGCCCCTGTACAAGCTGAGTCCTCAGTCCACAGATCCTCCATCCCTGAGAACATGTCCAGTGCTCTGGGACCTGCCTGAAGAGGCATCAGAAGGGAATGCTCATTTCACATCAACTATCCACCCAGTGTTATCTCCCACGCATATATATACCTGTGAACACAGACACACAGGTATATAGATACACATATGGATGCAGACCTACACACATTTACCGATAATACATACATACACAGAAACATAAAACATAATATACTTATGTACATAAGTATATATATACAGATATAGAGATGTATGCATATATAAACATATACACAAATGTATGCACATACATATGTAAACACATACACAAACACTTGTGTAACATATATATATGTGTGCATGGAGTGAACACATAAACCCAGTCCACTCATCCTGAAGGCATATGGAGCTCAGCTCTGGATTCCTTTCCACAGAGGAAACTCTACCAAGTTGCCCTTCCCCTGGGGAAGATGGACCAGGGTTAAAGTAGTCAACTGCGTGAGTCACAGGCTGTGAAGGTGGTTCCCAGGAGCAGCACAGATGCAGGTGGAGTCTGCAAGCCTGTGGAGCACTCTTTGAAGATAAGAATTTGTGCTGATGTTCACTCAGGCCACACATGTCACAGACACAAGAACTTACACATAGGGAAGCTATTGGTGCCCAAGTGCACAGAGCAGGTGACCCCTAGCCCAGTTCTTTTAAAATAAAAGAACAAAATCTTTGGGATTTTCAATAAGCAAAGCAAATAGTTCTGATTATCAGAGACCTGGACTCACTTTCTACCCAGCTCCATTTGCATCTCTGATGATGCTCTTTATTGATGACCAACTGGGCACTGAGAGGCCTACAGCAAGCATTTTACCGAGTTACGATAAACCTAATATGAGCACCTCCTAAATTCAGGGCCCTGGCCTGATCAGACAGAGAAGTATCAAGAGTAATCTGGTCCTAACTCACTCATTCAGGTAACAGACACTGGAACCTGTGCTGGGCACCAGGGACACAGAGACAAAGCTTAGTCATCCTCCGGCCAGTGCGAGAGATTGTATCTGCCTTACAGAGCGATGGACTGGCCGGCTGTGAGAAGACACTGCTGGGTGCTTTGGGCTCAAGCAAAAGGACACTTAGCCCAGCACGGTGGAAAGCACAGCAGCATTCCAGAGGGCATGAGAGCAGAGCTGACACCTCTGGACAGTGTTAGGGAGAAGGGCAGGGATGGCGCAGGCCAGAAACGGGCTGAGTGGGAAGAGCCCTGCACCCAGAAAGACTGCTGTTTACAGAGCGTCCCCACAGTTCTCCACAGTACTCTGCTCTCCACTGCCTGGGATCGGATCGTGAAGGGTCTGAGCAAGGGTCACCGGAGCTGCAGTGAAGATCCTCAGGCAACCATTAGTAGGAGCTCAGCCTCTCCCAGCAATTGATACCTTGCATATGTATTTGGTACCTTCTCCCTGTGCTCACCAGATAACCTTTGATTTAGATTAAACCTAAAAGCCTTAAATTGAATGCAGGGTGCCTCATTATAAAACAACATTTTGCATTTAGGTATAAATATGCTTAGGTTTTGACAGGTGACATAATGGTCAGCTTTCCAGTAATAAAACTGAGAGTGATTTGCAAGCTATGTGCGGGTGGGTGACCCAGCCCTTCCCTTCCCCTATCACGCAGCCCCCAAGTACAACAGTGAAGGTACCCAGTTGACCCCATAAAAGGAGAAGTCTTTTGCTTTGACTTCTCTCTCTGGAGCCTATGACACAAGCTAAGCACTGTGGACAGTGGCAATGGCAGCTGGGTTCCCAGTGGCACAGCTATGTCTCCTTTGAGCAGGGCAAACCCAGGTCCCCCAGGCTCCAACCTGCTTTGTCCATCTATAGCACACGCTCATGGCATCCTGACACACAATCAGAGGCTAGGATCCATCACACATTGCTCCACAGGAGGACATCAGCTCTTCAAGATTGTTCTATCTTTGTAGCCACAGGTCTGACTGGGTTTGTGAACAGTGAAGGAATGAACCAAGAATGTCTCTCTAAGGCAAGCTCCAGGTGAAAGGGAGCTCAGCCCTTCTGAACTCCAGCTTCCCCCTCATGCCCTCAGCCTCCTTGCAGTACTGCTGACCTCTCATCTGCCCTGGAGTACCTCCATTCCTGTACAGCCATGGTCCAAGTTGCCTAGGGGCAGCTCTCTGGAAGACCTATGTGCAGAGATGTCCTATAGCACCACATTAGAGAGGAGCTCAGCTCTGGGATTCCCAGTGCTGCCTCTCTGTGGATGGGCAATGGGCCCCCTGCTCTGCGGCCGCTCTGGGGAGGCTCACAGTGGGACTGAAGGATGATGGTCTGACACTCACCCCGGAGGCCGGGTTGGCTGTCCAGCCCAGCTCTGCTGTAGCTGTCCTGGTGTCCATTAACGTTTCTGCAAATCAAAAAGAAAATAACTCAAGTCAGAAGGATTTCTACACAGTGGCCCTTGTGTTCATGAAGCCTCTCACGACAGTAAATGTCAGTGCTCGAAGAAGCCGTGGGTATCTTCCGGTCCGGGTGTCTAAGCTCACCACAGACCTCAAGTCTCCCACAGTGAGTGCAGTGCTTTCACCCAGTGACTCCAGCCTGTCTGTGCAGGATGGAGGTATCTGCCTCCCACCACTCTATCCCTGAGAGCCATCTCATACCCGAATCACTCCACCCAGGGCTTCAGCCACAGCCATCCAGACCAGTAGTCACACTTAACTCCTCCCTTGGCTTCCTGGGGCCATTCTGACAGCCCTCCCTCCCCACTGACCCCTGCCTCCCCCTCAGACATTCATGTTAACACTCCTGGATAGCTTCCCATCTACTCCCTGACCACACCCCCAGAACTCAGTTTTCCACAGGCCCCTGGGCCTCACCCCTTCCCTGCAGCTCTGCGAGGGGCTCACAAGGCCTGGACAAGGCTGTGCCCCAAACCATAGCGGCCTGCTCTCAGCAGGACTGAATGGTGAGAATGGCTGCTGCTTGTGCACACTTCTCACGTCCCTACCTTAATATGTACACACCAGATAGGTCATGCCTCTGCCAGTTTGATACAGTAGGCTTCACAGCACAACAGTTCCTCCTGAGGGTGTGCCTCAGCGTGCTGGTTTTGGAGACTGCTGGACTTGGTTCCAGTTACTGGGTAGGTGCCATGGAGTAGTCACCATATAACTTCTCTGACTATAATCCCAGTCCTGTGTGTCTCACAGGGGCCCAACTCAGCCTTGTAAGTTCCTGTGCTCTCTCTCAGCCATTCCCTGTTGCTTTGATCTTTGTGGAAGAGGCAAGTGTTGGGCACCTTTCTTCACCCATCCAGGAATCTCCCAAGAGTTCCCTTAGAGATTCTGCATACAAGTTCCTTTCCGGATACACACTTTGCAAATATTGTTTGTTCCCACACTGTGGCTTGGCTTTCCATTTTCCTAACAATGTCTTTCAAAACCCAGAAGTTTTAAATTTTGACCAAGTCATATTTACTAATTTTTTTCTTTTTATGGCTTACTGAGCATTCTACATAACCCAAATTTGCCATAATTTTTCTCCTACTATTTTATAATTCATTCTGAGCTAATTTTTATATAAAGTAGAAGATAAGGATCACCGTACTTTCTTTTTTAATGTGAATATTCAGTTGTTCATATGAACGGCATCTTTTGTTTTGTTTTGTTTTCCTAAAAGGCAGTATCTCATTATGTTGCCCAGACTGGCCTTGAACTCTTGGGTGATTTCCCTGCCTCAGCCTCCAAAGTAGCTGAGACTGCAGGCAAGTGAAACCGTACCAGCAAAGGCATCTCTGAAGATACACAGTGGTGCCATCAGCACTGAAGGAGGAACTTCACCCAGACTCACCAGAGTATGTACCAAAGGAAAAGCACAGAGCATCCTCGCTGCACAGGTGCTAAACCAGTGGAGAAGGGTGAAATATAAATGATGTTTTGATTTTTTTCCCTGTGTCTTCCTTGCTGCAGGAAGACGTATGAATACACAAGGCAGAGGTACAACGTCTTGGGCCCTTTAGGAAACAGAAGGACTCCTGGCATGAAGCAAAGATTTAGTAGAAGCCACCCTCTGGGTGAGGCTGAGAGAATGAAGACAGAAGGATCAGTGAGGAGCTGTGCTGAGGAAAGAGGCTCCCTGCATTCTCATTGCCAAGTGCTCAGCCTTGGGGAGCCGCCTGCCCTGAGTACCGGCGAGGACCCAGAGCCTTGGACACCAGCTCCCAGTTCAGTGAGGGAACAGCGCATGACCCGCCAGCTGCTGGAGCACAGGGGGCCTGAGACCCAAGCAGGACTTATACTGGAGACCCATGACCACCCAGCAGGACGTGCATGCCCTCTAAGCAACGGTTGGGGTGGGTATGGGTGTCTCCATAGGCACCCAGGGGATGGAAGCCCAGAAGGCCACCCAGTGCCTGCCTACACAGTCTGACGCTCTGTGTCCTCCCTGTAACCCAGAAACCCAGAAGGCACTGGTGTTTTTGTCCTTCTGGGGAAATGGGGCCTCAAAGTGAAAGTTAGTGCCACTAGAGAAAGCTGATTTTCTTGTGAGGTTCACGTTGGTCTAAGAGTGTCCCCTGCACATGTGAGGGACATAGCACTGGCGCAGGCTCCTTGAGTTTGTTTTTCCTCCACCAGTCTGACAGCTGGGGAGGCCGGGCCCTGCATGGAGCAACCCGCCCTTTCCCCTCAGTGCCACTTCACAGCACTAGTAATGATCATAATGACACACCAGATTTATGTAATTCACTTCTCAGAAGACACTCCGTGAGGCTCTGTAGAAACTCATCTCCGTGATTATTAAAATGTCTCTTCCAGGTGGTTCTGAAGTAGGGGCAAATATGTCTATGTAGCAGAGTTGGGAACCAAGACACACAAAGGTGAAGCTCTCTGTAAAGTCACGCAGCTTCTCAGTGTGTGACAGCCAAAATCTCAGCAAAAGACCCACATGGCACATCTAGGCTTCCAGGGGATTCTGCTGCAACTCTGGGGTCAGGGGAGGCCTGGGAGCCCTTGCTCATACAGCTAAGAAGTCACAAAAGCCCCCAAATAAGGCACCTTCCACCTAGCCATGGAAGCTTATTGAAAGAGCAGGGAGCAGGTCAGGGATGCTAGCAGCAAGGGAAACAGACTCCAGAATCAAAAATAAAAATCAAGTCCCAAACCTTCCGAGGACTCATTTGTTCTGTTAACTTCAGAAATGAAATCTCAAGCTCCATAGCAGTCATCATCGCCTACTCTATGCCTACAAGAGAATCTGTTTATAAATAATGATTTCTGTGCAGTCTATTGGGCAGAAGTTGCAGCAGAATCCATTTCTTTCCATCCTGCCCACCGTGGAGACAGAAAACCACGGAACCGTAAACCATCCCCTCGATATGATTAAGGGTGGCTTCGTTTCTGGCACCGAAAGCTCCTGCTGATGGCATTACACTCGGTGGGGGCCGAATAAAAGTGATTTGAGGAGGTTTACACGTCTCCGGAGAGGAAGAGAGCACTCATTTGCATCTATAAAGCATATTGAGAGTTCTGGCAGAAAGTTATGGTGGAAGCACAATTAAATATTTACCATCGCTTCTGCTCTCAGACAGTGGCATGGGGACCACACCAGCTGGAAGGGCATGTGTTGCTGTCAGATCCAAAGATGCCTGCAGGGGACACAGTTCTGGGACCCTGCCCATTGCCTGGGCTCTGCCCTTTGGGACCACTTGCAGCCCAAAGAGGGAAACCTGGAGTACGTGCAGGCAGAGAGAGTATGGGTGCAGGTACACAGGCCCAGGTTCCACCTGCACCACTTTGTGGAGACATGACCTTGTTCAGGTCTTGCAATCTCCTCCCACCTCTGTCTGTCTCTGCTTCCTCATCTGTAAAATGGGGCTGGTGCTAGCTAGTATGCAGGATTTCAGGGCAAGGGATGCCTAGTGAGATAAACCACTGCAATGCATGTTGCATTATAATTAAATATAATAATTTGATCAGTCTAAGCTTCAATTTCTTTATCCATGTGTACTGGTTTGCATCTAGATGTCCCACCAAAACCTCAGGCAGTCACAGGTGAGGCTTTTCAAGGGTGTGTGATGCTGGGATTAAGGGTGTGTGATTACTAATCATCAGTACACTGATTGGTGTAGCACAGTTCTGAGTATGGATAATGGGAAGACCCACCCAGGATGTGGGTGGCATCACCCCAAATGGCACGTAGCCTGGATGAAATATAAAGGCAGACTCGCTTGCTGCTCCTGCTGCTGCTTTGCTACTTTGCTGCATTGCTGCCTTCTGCCTGCCATGAACTATTTCTCCTCTGTGATGCCTCTCTGCTGTGGCACCTCGTCTTGGAGTCAGCAGACTCTGGACTGAAATCTCTATGAACTGTGAGCTGAAATAAACCTCTCCTCCTTGAACTTTGTGTTTTGAGTATTTTGTCTCATCAAAGAGAAAGGTAACTACGACTCCATGGAAAGAATCTGTCACCATGGTATCTATAAGAATCTAACTCACACCTATAATTCTAGCACTCTGGGAGGTGGAGGCAGGAGAACTACATAGTTTGAGCCCAGCCTGGGAAATGCAGTGACTTAGCAGGACCCTATCTCAAAGCAAAAGTTGAAAAAGGCTGGGTAGGTAACTCAATGCAAAGGCCTTGGGTTCAAAATCCAGTACACAACAAAGTAAAACACACAATTCTAATGACATTAGATATCTAATCTGTCTTCTTCACACTATTCAATAGGCAAAGGGAATAATACACCTGTTGACACTTTAGCGGTGAATAAAAATTAGTCTCTACCTCAGAGAAATCCATGTTTAGTTGAGGGAGGGACAAGAAGCAAAGTTATACCTGGCATTTCATTCTGGCCAGTTCCATGATTAAGCTGACTAGAACCTCAAAGAACTGGACAAAATTCTTGTATATGTGGGGAATAAATTGGCCGGTCTCTATAAGGCAGTAGTGTGGTCCGCTGAATAGAGATGGGCAGCAGTGGAGACGAGAGAATGGAATATTTCACTTGTCTCTTGGGACAGGGATGGAAGATTCCCAGGGCAACAAGGGGAGTTGCAGAGCTCGACTGAAGGGAATGAAGCAAAAACCATCCCAAACAGATGACAGTGAGAGTGAGGGGAGACAGCAGGGGCCTCCTGTACGAGCCAGCTTGACTGGCAAGGTATTTGAGGAATGTGGCAGAGTGTTCTGCAGAGGTCCCACTAGGGAAATTCTCCTAGTGCACCCACCTACCAGTGGGGCCATATCTAGGGCCCGGGTGCTAGGGCCAGGTCTGTACTTAGGAGGAAGAAGAAGAGGCAGCTGCTGCCCAGCTCCACAGGTATTTTTTCTTTATGTTGGGACCGGCACCTTCAGATGCATTGAAATTTGGGGAAAATTAGATTCCTATCATAGCATGAGAGAGATAAATAAACCTGTTTCGTACATTCTTTCCCATCCTTTTTAGAGAGATGTTAATTAAGCATTCAGCTGACTTACAATGACCTTCTATGGCAGTAATAATATACAACAACGCAGCCAAGCAGATGGAAGAGTGGCTCCAGGCCTCTCCTGAGTGGCACCTCCTGTGTATTTGACAAAGGAAGTCCACAACTCGTCCAAGCAGGAAAGAACAATGCCACCTTGTAATCATCTCCCCAGGTTGCCCTCATGGCCTGTTGGACTCCTAAAGCCCGGCAGCCACACTACAGAGTAGTCAAGAGCTAGGTTCCTACTGTGTACATGGGAGCTGAGAGTCAGCCCCATTACAGACTTGGTGTAAGGCAGCCAACTCCAGCTCAGCCTTGCCAGGGTCCATGGAAGAATGCTGTCACATTTCCTAGACGCCCAGTGACACACCTCAGAGACATTTACTTTTGATTTCTTCCTTTTCTTTTGTCTTTTATCAAGTCACTCACCCAACACAACTCTTCTTTTTTTGCATGATTTTTTCCAGATATGTGCTCCTCTTCATAGCCAGCGACCTATCTGAGTGCGACCCTTCATCCATGCCAGTTGGGACCACAGTGACAACCTCTCCACTGGTGTCCCACCCAGAAGCTCCATTTTAGTCATTTTCTATGTAGCTGTGCACCTCACCTGCTGCTGTGCACATCTGGGGAATAGTAGGGGCATGCTAAGAAAAGCCTTATGGTAACTTAGGTCCTCTGACCACCCTGTAACTTCACTCACATTTGTCCGAAGGAAATAATAAGGAAAACCCAAAAATCCCTATGTCATGAAGATATTTTCTCCATCGTTATCTAGGCATAGTTGCCCTTCCTAGCTTATCCCTCAGGGAAGGAGGGGTGAGGACCTGCTCATTCACACAAGTGGGGTGTGAGGGTGATGGACACGTGGAACGTGAGCCCTAAAACAAAGCAGGAAAGAGAGCTGTGTGTGCCCCAAGGGCAACTGGAGAGGGGTTTCAATTCAGCAACCCAGCAAAGTAAGGATAGAGACTAGAATGGAAGGCACAACCTCTGCTAGGATGCTACACCCCCACTCAAAGGTGAGCTTCCTTGTCACTATGACCTTGTTTCACAAGGCTTGAGTTCAGTAATGAAAATGTAACCCAGCTTCTGAAACACCGCTTTCATCACAGCTCACTTTCCTACTGGGGACGTTCAAAGTTGCTCCCCTGACTCGTGAATACACCACAAACATCTGGCCCCAGACACCTCTTCCACATAGGTCTTCAGTTCACAGAGCAAACCACTCCTCAGCTCTCCATTTCTCTCATGATGTTCTTCCTACTGTAATTTCTCTTCCTTTCCACTTACCAAAATCTTGGCTTTCAAAACTCATACCTAACCCAACCTCCGCACAGTCTTCCTTTCTCTGAATAACTTTTACTTCCTGAAAGGTTGCTGTGAGTTATTGGTTTTATACAGTCTAAGTGCCTCAAGAGGGCAGAGCTGTGACTCCTGCCCCACAGAGCTTGGTCAGATGCCTCCTACAACATAAATGATCAATACACCCTGGAGACCTGGGTTCAACTCCCTGCTCTACAACAGATGAACATACAAGTCCCATCCGAGTGTCACAGCCCTCATCAGAAGGAAGGCGGAGGCTTTTCCTCCTGCATCTGCCTCAGCCAGCAGGGCCATGCCCAGAATGATGTGGTATGTTTTTTTGAGAACTCTCATTTGACTAACACTTATTTATTGTCTTTGCCAAGTATAAAGTACTGGGCAAATGGAAGCTATCATTATATACATCTCCACCGATGGATGGGTGCTGATGGCCAGCAAGGAAGAGAAATAAGGCTAAGAAAACTGAATGAGCCAGCCCAACCCATCTGCTGAATGACTGACTGATTGAATGAGTCTGAACAGGCATTTAAATTATAAATACAAACTGTGAAATTTGCTCTTTTAAAGGACATACAGATCAGCACAGTCCTCCCACCACGCCCTTCTCCTTCTGTTTCCTTTATGTTCCAAGGTGCAATTAATTATGGTAAATAGAAGGGAGCTTAGATGGGTCACAGCACAGAAGTGTGCCTCAAGGGGTTGGCACAGCCTCCGGATTTGGCCTTGGTTTCCACATGAGGCACAGCTCATGAACAAGTGGGAGGCCCAGAGGACCAGTTCTGATTTCCTTCCCTCCAAAGGCTCTTCCACGCCAGGCTCCTAAGGGAGAAGTCTGAGCATGGATGTGGGACATGTCTCAGTGTGGGGAGCTGAAAAAGGCTGGGAATAAGCCTGGGAAGGGCTGTGCTCTCTGCCTAGCCTGGCCTTCAGTGTGGCATGTGGCTTATGAGGGTCTCTTCTGGTACCCAGATCTCAGTGTGGTATCTGAAAAACAGAAAGAAAATAAAGGGAATCTTGGGACCCAGGAGGACCCTTTGCTTCTTGAGTACCATAGTGACTCAACAGTCTGGACACTTGTATCTTGTACTCTGCCCAAACTTTGCACTAACAAAATATGGATCTAATGGTATGAGGTAGAGTTTTCTGAAAATGCTCTAACCAAGTATCATGATCTGGTTGGCCTAAAACAACAGAAGTGTATGGTCTCACCTTCTGAAGGATGAGAGTCCAAAATTAAGATGTTGAGAGGGCCCTACTTCCCCTGAAACCTGTAAAGGAGGCTCTTATTTTGTCTTTCCAACCTTCTGGTGGTTTGCCAGTGATCTTTTAGTATTTCTTGGTTTGCATTTGCATAACTCTAATCTGCCTTCATCATTACATAGCGTTTGCTCCATGTGGCTCTGTCTACACAGCATGGCTGTGGTAATAAGGCCACACTGGATGAGAAGTAGACCCTATTCTAGTATAACTTCATCTGAACCAATAGTTGCAGTAACCCTGTTTCCAAGTAAGAGCACGCTGTGAGGGACCGAGCAAGCGCTAGGACTTCAGCATGCCTTCTGTGGGGAGGGGACACAAGTCAGCTCCTAACAAGAGAGGATGTTCAGAGACACGGCTGTTGACTCTTTTCTAATAAACACTTGGGCCCACTTGAAAGCTTAGACACAAAGACGGTGAGGTGCATGTATGCATCCCCAACACAGCCACCTCCTTCAGAGCCACCCTTCTAGCAAGAGGGAGCAGTCTCCATTTGTTCCTGCAGACCACCTCACCTTTCTCCACCCTGCTCTGTCCTGGAAAGTAGACCTTTGTAGACTGTATCCACCGGTGTAGACTACATCCCCTGGGTATTGTGGGTGACAGGCAGAGTGTGCTCTACCAGCTCCTCTTTCTAAGCCTTAGAGAGCGGTGGCCCTCTTCAATAGCCACAGCCTCTGTAGCTTGCTTCTGCTAACGTGCCTCCCTCCCCTGTCCTTACAACTGAAGGATGGTAAAAGCTTGGCATTGTTGTTGGTCCCATATGCCTTGTCATCTTCGATGCCATTCTTTAACTCATGCAAACCTTTGTCAACAGTCCCTTAATTAATTTCTCCCCTCAGTCACCTCTTTAGACTGTGCCATCTGTTTCTGCCAGACCCCTGATGATAGCTGGGGCTTAAATGAACAGCACCCAGCCCTCCTTCCCCTGAGGCCTGCAGCACTCCACACAAGGGGCAGACCCTGGCCAGCATGGCCACATTCAGACCATGCTGGATTTGGAAAACACACACCTCAGTGAGTCTCAGTTCTACCACAGTCTAATCATATCACCTTGAGCAAATTACTCAGACCCTGAAGGCCCACGTTCAGCCATCCATTAAATGAGGATAATAATGTCCACTTCACAAGGCAGTGGAGGAGAATATTATTCACCAAGCACCCCTTGCAACCTCTGACAAGCGGTAGCTGATCTGCAAAGGGTAGTCACTGTGATGCTTCCACTGCTGTGCTCTAGGCCCTTCAGTGTGGCCTGGCCTCCCACGGCACCCTGGAAGACCGAGCCGAGTCAGCAACCTGCATGCTCTCCGCCAAGCCTGGCTCCAAACCAGCTCTTCCCAGTTAACTAAGAAACTGTGCTCAGCCCTGCAGACATACTTTACTCCTCAGTCACCCCGCCCAAATACGGACATACGTGGGTGTTTGGTGAGGCCGTCGCCTCCCCCATACACTCTGTCAGCAGGGGAGTCTGGGCTGGGCTCACTGCCTCAGCAAGACCTTTTCCTGCTGGCTGCTCACTGACTTGGGGGCAATGGGGCTGGAGAATACCTTCCTCTCCTGTCTACTGTCTAATGTGTCAACAGAGAATGTTTCCCGGTGAGCGAGAAGACAAGAATTTAAGAATCTTCCCTCGTATTCTTGAGAAGGGGATAAGAAAGAGGCTCAGTTATCTCTCTGACTTTTCCCAAGGGGTCAAAGTCAGGAATACTATTTCAGGACACAGGCAGTCCAGCAGGGCTCTTGCCCTTCTGCCAGATAACATGCTTCCCGTCTTCCTGATGCACTGGGCTTGGCGGTATCATTCTTTACAGGGGACAAATCTCAGTACAGTGTTTTCACTTGCCATGGGACAGGATAGAGGGTGGACAAGGACCTGCCCTCAGGAGACTGATTTCATTAAAGGTGGGCACCCAAGACTTGCATGTTCCTTATTACACCTCCCATGCCTCAGCACTGCTGCACCTCATCCTTAGAGTGCTCCACCACTGAGGGTGGCTTGGGTCTCCCTACCTGGGCCTCCCAACCCTTAGGACAGCTTCCCGTCTCCATGCGGTTCACTGATGGAGGAGGTGTCCTGCACATGTAATGCTTGACACTTCTTCTCCAACAAAGAAGGAACCCTAAGCAAGCAAGGCTGAATATATAGGAACAAGTAAAAATGTTATGACAAAACCTTCCATGTGGGGCACAAAGATCCAAGATGGCCATAATCCTTTTATCCTCTTTCTTCTCCCTTTCCCATTCTGATATCTGCAGTCCTCATCATTTAGGGTGGCCAGATGCCCTCCTAAATTCACACATCTAGCCTTCCTAGGTCTAAAAATATGCTTCAGCCAGCGAACCTGGAAAGAAACTGGGTCCTGCCCCTTTAGTTAAGGATATCTAGATCTTTCTAGCACCAAATATCTGCAGGCAGAAGCCAAACTAGCCATGACATGTCACGGGCACAGATGAGGCAGGCCATGGAGGCTATGCTCTGTACCCTCTGGTTCAGGCATGGCTGTTGGCCAGCTCCACACACACCCCAGGCATCAGGTGCTGGAGACACTGAACCAGACTTTCTGTCAAGCTTGTGAGATCTATTCTTCTCCTGACCTGATTCCTTCCAATAGGTGGCACATCTCTACCTCTCTGCCTGATCCAGCAGTAAGAGTCAGGAGGAGGCATTTAAGGCAGGGAGAGGAAGGAGAACCATAAGGGATCCGGGATCCAGGGACCTCACTTAGATCAATGCTGAGTATGCTGATGGTGCAGGCCTAGCTAGAAGCCACTGCTGCTCAGAACTTCACCTATATGCATTTTTGTGTGTGTGGGAGTAGAGTCAAAAATATATTAAAATTTAGGAGCCTGGTATTTTCCATTCCTCCAGGACCATGAATTCTAAGGGAGATTAAATCTGCTTGCCCCAACCAGTCTGACAGACCGATGAGTTTACACTGACAGCACACGGGTACAGAACCATGCATAATCCACCTGCTGCTCCTGCTCCTTGTGGGTGCGATGAGGAGAGGGATCTCACTTCATGGGTATGCAGGCACCCAAAGGGCATCAATCACCCTGGAGAAGAGTGGGGAGGAGAGCCCACATGCCCGTGCAAAATGACTCTGTGCAGCCCTAATGAAGGTCGGCGATGGATGGTGTCTCAGTATCGTTAATCAGAAGAAACACGCTGCTACCTGCCTCTCCCTGCCGGGCCCTCCTGGGCCTTGTTCTTGATTGATCTGTGGTTTGGTAACTCTCAGATGGCACTGGCTCTGGGCCATGCCCTAGGGCCCCTGCATGCACTGGCAGCCCCACCAAAGAGAGCCAGGGCGCTGGGTAGGGAAATGGGGATGTGCCAAGTAAGGAGCAAGCTACTCCGAGGGAGGAAGGGATAGGAGCTGGCTGAGTGAGGTGGCTTAGGGTGCTCCCACCGGGGGCTGACACCAGCTGCTGACATCGTCCAGCATCTGCCATTCTCAGTGCCTCCTCTCCACCTCAAGCCCTCAATCGCCAGGTGTAACCTGTACCTTCCCCCACTCTGCTTCCCACCCGGAACCCACAGAACAGACAGTAACTGTCCTCTTCATACCCTGACTTCACCCCTCCCAACCTTCCAGCCCTCTAAGGCCTGCCCATTGCCCTTCCTCCTCCTCCTCCTCTAGGAAGCCTGACTCTTCCTCGCCTTGGCCTTGCACCGGCACCCTCCCCCAGCTCTGCATGGGGTGCACTGTCACCTTCTCTGCGGTTTTGATGTTACCATCCAAATGTCCCAGGCCTTAGGACAGTACTCTTAGCTACATATAGTTGTTTCATAGACTTTTCCCCCACTTAACAAGCAGCAGATAGCTGGGGATATAGCTCAGTGGAATAAGCACCTGCCTAGCAAGCGCAGGGTCCTCAGTTCAATCCCCAGTACCGCCAAAAAAAAAAAAAAAAAAAAAAAAAAAAAAAAAACAAGCAGCAGAAGTGGAATTTGAAGGTGTAAGACCCTCTGCACTTTAGTTTATCTCAGGAAATAGCCTAGAAGTCCACCAATAGGCCAAGCTGTGCATGTAGGATCTCTCTCTGCCCAGTATCCTTGGTGGGGGAACAAGGACTAGGGCTGCTTTTCTGGACTGAACTCTGAGGCTTGTGCTCACATGGAGGTTGAAATGCAGCTCCTGATCTCCTAACAATGGGAGGGCAATCTAGATATCATCTCACCCTGTCCTCTTCCATATTGAAAGCTCAAGGGGAGGCATTTGACCTCTTGTCTTGCATTTTTCTGGGATAAAGTTTTCCTCAAAAGGCTGAAAACTCAAGATTTCCATCCTTTTCCTGAAGTCAGCAGGAGAGGCTCCAGTGAGAACATCTCTGATTTAACTTCTGCATGGTGAAACACCAATTAGGCTCAGTGGCTGCAATATCTAGAGGTTTATTCCACATCTTCCAGCTGGGACATAATGGAATGATTGGAATTCATCTGCTCATTCATGCCCCCTTCTGCCTACTGAAATGTGGCAGGGCACTGGGCCCCAAGCTCTCAGTTCAGAACCTTTCAGGGTATAAAAAGCCGCAAACATCTGGCCCACTCCTTCACCCCCATCCTAGCCCATAGTACAGCGCCGTCCCCAACTGGCACTTGCTTTATGCGTGTATGAGGTACTGACTGTCCCAGGGACATGGTGTCCTTCTTGGTCTCAGTTGTTAAAAGGCTGGGCTTCTTGGGCCCTCCTTTGGCTCTTGTTGAATGCTCAAAGGAACCCCTCAGAACCAGCTGTTCCCCTTTCTTCATGGCAGCCTTTGGATTAGGAGGGGCCAAGACATCCTGCATTTTCTCCATCCCAGTCACCACAGACCTGGTCCAATGAGCACTTCCTCCAGCCCCTGCCACCTTGTCTTCTCAGGGACAGCTACCACCATTGAGCTCACTGAGCTCAGCATGGCCCCCAAAACTAGAGAAAGGGACTGTCATCTCTTGGGTGGGCACATCCTATTTCTGTTGATGGATCCCAAGACCTGTGGCTGCCTGGGGACCCCGTGGCACAGGCAAGCTCTCTTCACCTCCCTGTAGTATCATGATTCCACCAAGTGCCTACTGTCTCTCCAGGAGAAATGTGGCTTCTTAGACCCACCCACAGGACTGGAAGGTTTTCACATCAGATTTCTGCGGGTTCCTTGCTCCACCTTCCTCCCGTCCTCGCCCTTCTTTTCTCCCGTCTCAATCCCTTCCTTCCTGATTTCCCACTCTCTCTTCTGCCCTCCCTCTTTGTCCTGTAGCAGCTCAATGGGTGCTTCTGGGATGAATAGTGTTTTCAGCTTTGGCCAGGAATGCATCCGCTTTTCCCAGCCCCACCCCTGTCCTTACCATGCTGGGGCTTCTGTGGAGAACTGGGCCAGACAATGGGCCAGAGGGTTCATTTGAGAACTCACAAAAGCCCCACTGCCCTCTGTACAGCACAGAGTGACAGGCACGGGGAACAAATCCTCTGCCCCGCAGGCTGCCTGCATGGGATATCACAGGGATTGCAGGCCTCTGGGCCACGTTGTTCAGTCCTGGGCTCCAGGCCGAAGACAACCAGTGAAAAGTGACAATCCTTCTTTCAGTTAGAGCTCTCAGGGCCACAGAGTTGTAGAGGTTTGGCAATCTCCTGCCCCATATGTTTGCTGGAAATATTAGAAATCTCTGACTGACACACTTAAACCTCCAAATGCATTTGCAGACATTCCCACTCCCTATAGCTAAGAAAAGAAGACTAGCAGAGATCAAGGTGAGACACCCAGCTGGTACACTATAGGTTCTCTAAGGGCAGGAGCTATGCCCAGGCAGGAGTCATCCCATGTGTCTGCTGGAAAACAGTCACATGACACCGAGGCTGCAACATCGAAGGAACTGAGAAAGAGACCCTCGGTTGGACACCAGCTTATGCTGGCAGCACCTCAAAGGAGGAAGGCTGTCTAGAATGTTGCTGGCCCCTAACTCTACACCAAGAGATTTAGGGGAAACATTAGATTCCCTTGGATTTAAGGGAAGCAGTGTGTTGGAGGACAGGGGAGGGGAGGTTGCCTTCTAGCTGGCTAGAGGGGATGTTGCTGAGCAAGGACATGCCTAGACAGTGATTCCTCACTTCCCAAGTGTGTCTGATTGGTGATATCCTTCATGGACACATCCCACGACTTCTTTAAATTTTTAATTGAGTAATACAAGTAAGTTCTACTCTTTCTTGTTAGATGTCTATTCTCTGTATATTTTCTTAATTTATATCACCAGGACTGGCTGGCTTTATTGGGAGGGGAGGGCTCTTTCCTTCACTTCTCGAGAGTTACTCTAATGTATGTACTGAGAGGTAATGATGATAAGCAGTCAACAGCAAAGCAACTGTGCCCTCCCATCACGTGCCTTGGTGCCTGTGAGCCAAGTTAACACCTCAGCAAATGACAAGGAGCTTCACTCTATAACACTCAACTCTGAGTGTTAAATCTTAGTATTGCTGGAGACAATTGGGCTATGTTTTCTTTATGCTTCACTAAGTACCTTGTGTCCATCTGCCCTCCCTTTAGAAAAATGAAGCAAAGCTTTAGGTACCAGCACAGGAAAGCATTCATCTGCCTCCTTTAGAAGACCCCCTACCTAGCCTGCCAAGGTCCACTAAGAGTTGGAAGCAAAAGATATAAGTTGTAATCTCAGCTGTGTTAGCAATTGCACTGTGATCATGGACAACTCACAACATCTCTGAGCCCCAGGTTTTTCATCAGTAACACAGGTGTAATATGCTTGTTTCCCAAGGTAAGATGAAAATAAAATGGCTTTCAGTAAACATATTCAACATTGTCCCAAGCCCATAATAATCATGTATCGATGTTAGCTATTATCTCTCAATATTTGGATGAAAAATTAAGATATATTCTTTTATATATAGCTTTTGTCTAGCACTGAGCTCACAAAATGTTTTCACAGACATTATCACATCTTGAGGGAACTATTAAGAGATACGTATCAACGCTCCTGCTTGAAATCTCATTACACAAACTGGACAGAATGCCTTCAGTTGAATGGGGCCTTGGCTTGCATTCTCTAAATCCCTAAGGGTGACTAAAGGTGACAGTGCCACCTTGGCCGGGAAACAGTACATGACTAGAAGAAGTCCCCCAGCCTAGTTTACTATAGCCCCACCAGCTGCTATGACAAAACGCTATGATGGTCCACACTTATGGGCAAAAACTTTATATTTCAGGTTTCGTGGGTCGATCACAACTATTCCACTCTGCTTTTCTACTGCAGTATGTACACAGGACAGCCCAGGGCTCTGGTCTAGACAAAGGTACTGAAAGAATCCACTTGATAATATTTAAATTTTTTCTTGTAGTTTTTGATCAATGAATTCATTCTTTTAATGTGTAATCATAAAATAACCTTACAGCTGTTAATATACCTTTGAACTTCCACAGAAGCCTGTGTGACCTCCAGAACATTGGAAAGATATCAGCTGGATCCCCTAGGGATACTCTGTGAACCAAAACAAAATTAAATAAATTTCATAGTCCCATCCATCTCAGCAAAGTGGTTCCATGGAAGATGACTGGCCTAATTTTGGTCTATAATGCTGTCCCATTGGGCTAACTGGTTTCAACTGGGTTCAAAGGGGATTTGAGTCCTTTCTAAAGAGTATAAAGCAAAACAAGAGAAACACGGCAAACATAAGCCTCATTTGTCACTAATGAATTTCCAGAGGAACATGTATAATTAGTGTGTTCGTGTCAGCTGGGGATCTGCAGACTTGGCACATCAATGGAAATGTGTCACCGTGTGAACATTCAAGAAGGGGCATGGGCTCTTGGCTCAGGGAAGAGTCCTCTCTGATCTGACGGGCCTGCCAATCCAAGGCACGATAAAAGAGATCAGCCGAGGGAAAAGGCAGTATCCACAAAACCAGGTGGCAGAATGGTGAAGCAGACAGATGGGCAAAGGGGGCTTCAGAAGGGAGGCCAACCACAAAATGCTCAATCGGAACAGGCCAAGGACTGCCCAGGAATCACAGGAAAATAGCAAGGCTCTGACTGGCTTGCATAGCCTAAAGGCATTTGAGGGGAAATGGCCTCAGCAAGACTGCAGGTTGTCCACAAGGGGAGCTGATTCCCGAACTGCTGACATGGACATTAGCAGGCTCATGGAGACCAGAAAACAGCCAAAGAGATGGAAGATCTAAGCGTGAATCTTTAGCATGCTGGTGCATCCTCTTGTTATAGACAAGAATGTACGCGTCATGAGGTGACAACGGGAGCATTTGGGTGAAGAAGGCTGGGACCCCAACTACACTTCTAATGAAGGGGAACAAGGGCTAATGAAGTGTGTTGAATTGTGTCCCCTACAAAGATATGTCCAAGTCCTACATCTCTGTTCTTATGAACATGACATTATGTGGTAACAGGCCAATTTGTGGATACAATTAAGGATCCTGAGATGAGATCATCCTGGATTTAGGGGGAGGCAGTAACTAGTACACTTATAACAGAAAAGAGAGGCAGACATGATACACAGAGGGAAAGGTCACATAAGGACAAAAAGTAGGGGTAGGGATCAGACATTCACAAACCATGGAATCCCAACTGCCAACAACCACTAGAAGCTGGAACCACTCCGATAGCTCTGAGCATGGTACAAATCCTCCCTCAGAGCCTCCAGAAAGACCCAACCCTGCAAACTTCTTCATTGTGTCAAGGGATGAATAGAAAACATGACAAATGTCTAACTTATTTTAAAAACTATTACAGTGAAAGATACACTGCCCACAAAATATTCCCCTCCTTTGGAACATAGTCACCCCATCACTGTTGTTACCTTCTGAAGCAGTTCTGGTGAGTCCCTTCATGAGTGTCTTTATGATGCATCATCAAAACTGTGGTGAATGCTGCTACACAGTACTATTCAACAGAAAGGCAGCCTCTTAAAAAAAAACATTACAGTGGGCGCGTCCACATCTACCTTATTCACTAGATTTGGCACTGGTTCTTCCCCAAAGTCAAAACAACTATGAAAGATATATGTTTAAGGTGAATTCAGGACATCAGGTCAGCCATGACAGCACAAACTAAAGACACTCACAAAAGAAGACTTTCAGAACTGCTTCAGAAAGTATCAAGAATGATGAGATAAGTGTGTTTGAAGTGAGGGGGCACATTTTGAGGGGAATAATGGCAATGTGTCTGCTAGTGTGACCGTTTATTTTTAAATTTAAACATGCATCACATTTTTCTTTTTGCCATATCATACTTTTGGTCTCCACGATGGTGAGATATTATAGTTCTGATGTTTCAAACCATTAAATTTGTGGTAATATTTTATAGCAAACCTAGGGAGCTATTATAGCTGTGAAGAGCACAGTTGCTCCATGATCACAGGGAAATTATCCAGCTACTCCCCTACTGTGTCCTTAGACCCAGACACACTGCACTCACTGCTTGCTCAATGGATGGATGTGCAGGGCTCCCAGAGTGGGTTTGTGGAAAGTTTCTGAGAAGCAGTGTGGTAAGGGATAGTGGTTAGCTGTCAAGACACTGGCCCTTAAGTCTATGAAGTTGCAGGGCTTTGGCTGGCAGGTCCTGAGTTCACAGGCACTGGAGTATTAGAGTGAAGAAGCAAGGAGGAAGGGCAGAATTCAAGGGTCAGCTGGAAGCTGTGGTCACATTCTCGGAAGATCATGACCATGGGATCAATGCACAGCCTGAGAAATTCCTTAATCACATCAGTGTCCACAAGAGTCTTTGGGGCTAGTTGTGCAGATTATCAGGACCCTAGTGAGCAGAGCAGAATGAGTGAACTTGAAAAGTCAGAGAATACGTCCTACAAAATAAGGACTGTAGGCGCAACAAGTTAGATAAAGGATTACATGCGAGAGAAAAATGAGAGGATGAAAGGGTTATGGAGCAACATCTCTGAAAGGATAATCTGTGGAACCACTGAAAGAAAATGTGTTTCAAGGAGAAATAGGTGGTGTCCTCAAACTAGCTAATACCTAACAAAACCTCTGCACCTACCCAAGCATGTTTACCTAAGCAGGCAATCCCTCAGATGTGCTGAACTGCTGGATAAATTCTTACTGTCATCATGGAAAGTGACTGGGGAAGGGTGTGTGGAGCATAAGGTGTAGAGTGGCTGCAAGAGGCAGACTTTGCGATCAGTTTGGTAAGCCGGTGCCCTGTGCAAACTCAGAGAGAGGAAGCACCAGCTCCATGGATCCATGGGGGATCCTAGAGATCCCTCAGCCAGCACTTCTGATAGCTCTGAGGAGGAAATAAGCATGACAGCCTCCATGGCTGCTCCCTTCCTCTACCTGCAACTGACAAGAGCCTCTGGAAAGAGAGTCAGCACTGGAGACGGAAGCTTGAGGCAGCTGTTGAAGGATGAGGCAGATCCTTCAGAAGGGTTAGGCCTCCGCCAAGCTACCATCTCCATGTCTCTGGAGGGGCTGCCTCATACCAACTAAGGCTGTGTGATCCACTTCGTTGCTTTGGTTTCACAGATCCTGTTCCCATAAAGATCATTTGTCTCTCAAAATGTGGTCCTAGGGCTGGGCAAAGGCCCCTGCACCCAAAGGCCCCTGGTTGAAGCGGAGAAAAGAAAGGGCTAGACAGACCCAAACCAAACACGAACATTTTTGTCAAAAACGAAATCTTCCACTAGCTAAGCTTGAGCAGTAGTACAAACATTATATTTAGATGCTTTGGACAATTTTCAAATTTGGCATTTTCTAAATCACCATCAGATGTCTTCGCTGATTCTCTGATCAGACATGGAATTTACTTCTTCGCTCCTATATTTGGTACCCACAAGAGACTAGTGTCAGTATACATGCCAAAATCTTACTGCTACACCCCCGGGAAGGAAGTGTTTCTCTAAGTTATGAATTTTTCCCCATACAGAGAGTTGACCACCCCCAGCTCAGTAAGTGTGAAGGCCAAGTGTGGACCCTCTTCCCAACAAGCTTCTGGAAATGCTCACACACCCAACTGGGAGCGGGGGACTCACCTACCACAGCACCTGCATCCCACTGGGGACAGCAGTGCTGGCCCAGGCTGGCCCTCCACCCACAGATTCCCCTCAGCCACCTTTGAGGCTGCTTTCTTTCACACACTGCCTCAGTGAGATACAAGGGCCTATGTCCCTTAAACAGAAAGGAATATTTTGAACAGAAAATTAGCAGCAAATTAAACTGGTTTCATTGTACTCATTCATGCACAAAATGAGTGTGGGAGTTAAACCGAGAAAAACCAAACAGGCAATGTGTTGTGATAATCAGAGGGCAGCATCCAGCCCCAGAAGGAAAGAGTCCCTTGGGGAAGGAAGCACAGCACATGATGGGCTTCTAATTGGCCAAGAGTGCTGCCCCCTGCAAGGGGGCTGGGGTCCTTTCCACTGCCAGGCATCTGAAGGCACAAGGTGTCCCTTCAACAACTCTAGCCCAGCAGCAGCCTGGGGACCGTTCACAGGCAACACACCTCCTGGAAAATGCCCAGGTGCCTGTCATCCCCAGAGAACTGTGCTGGCCCAGGAGCAGCTGCCTGCACTGCCTCTGCACACTTAACCAAAACTGTTATAGCAACAAACAATTAGTCCCCTAATCCTTCAGGCCTTTTTCTCCCCGGCCATATTTGGCTACAGCAGGTTTTGGCCTGGACTGCTCAGCCCTGAGTAACAAGAGCACCCATCAGTCTCCTGAGGATTCACCAGGACCCAAGGTTAGTAACAACAGAACTATAACCAGCTTTCAAACACTGAGCAATTTTAAAGGACTCCACAGAATCATTTTCCTTCCAACTCTGCCTGGTTGATCTGTTATCTGATTCCCACCTCTGTGGGGAACCAGAATCACTACCCACAGCCCTAGAATGAAACCTGCCAGTGTGCAGGACACGTTCTGGGCTGGGAGGAAGATAGGCGGCCATGAGCAGGCAATGACAGGACCCTGGACCTCTTGCCCTGAGACCTTCTGAGAAGGTGGCTCTTGGAAGGGACAGTGATGATGTTGTGTGTGTGTGTGTGTGTGTGTGTGTGTGTGTGTGTGTGTACATTTGTTTTATTCTTTTGCTTTCTTTTACCTCACTAAGTCAAACAGCAGTCTTTAGATGCCAAGTAAAGTGCACTCACATGTTCTATTATCTGGTTTAGGCCAAACTAACTCTTATAAAAATAGAAAACAACTTTCTTTCTTTTTTTAAAACAACTTTCAAGGATCCCTGAAAAGATGCACATGTTGAGCCATTCAAATACCACAAACATAAACAAAGCCCATGAGCCTGAGGCTGCTGACGTTTGCCCTGCCCCTCTTCATCGCCACATGAAGAACTAAAAGCCGTGATACTCTAATCAGGTCTGAGGGGAAATAGGCAAAAAAAGAATCAAATCATCAAGAAAACTATCTCAAATATGGATATGGATCTACTACCATTAATGATGAGCTTCTCCCTGAGTATATATTTTGCCTTGCTTTCCAGCTAATGAGATTAAGAAGCCATTTTAATCACAGCAAGATATTTTAAAATATTGTTTATTTCATCTTTATCTGATTTTTTAATAACTCAGTTTTATTGAAATCTACAGAATGTATTAGTGTGGGAGCACACAGAGACATCCACTAAATACATAAATACACAAGTATGGGGGTGTGTGCACAGTGAGATCGTGGAGATTTGGAAACTACCCCCCCCCCCGACTCAGTGAGTGGTACCATCCTCCTGGCAGCCACTCAGGTCAAAGCTTATACACCTCCTGGCTCCCCCTCTGATTCTATCGCCTCTGCTCTATCTAAATATTCCCAGTAAGCACATTCGTCTCCGTGCTCACCGAATAACCCATTCGGATCCTCTGCCTTGAACACCTACTCCAGCCCCAACTGTTAGCTCCTGCCCTCTTTTCCATTCTCTATCACACAGACAGGCCAGGCTTTCTGAAATGCAAACCCGGTTAGACCTGTCCCTTACCCAGAAGCTCCCCGTGGGTCTTAGTGTAAAGTCTAAGCTCCTCTCTCCTCCTCCACATCATCATGACCATCAGCGTCAGCACCACCTATCACTCTGCTCCTTTTGGCCAGACACGGCGCTCAACGTTTCAGAGCCACTATTTCCATCCATTGCTACAATTCCTTTCAGAGGGAGATTACAAGTACTGTGTCCACTTTCTAGATGAGACTTAACAAGGTAAAAACACCTGCCTGAGTTCGCACAGTTCTGCTCTGCCTCTGCTTCCTGACCAGCCCCTCCTGCCCTGCCCAGAATTCCCCACTGAGGCCGCTGATGGCTGCCAATGCAGACAGTGATAAGCCCCCGGGGAAGCTGAGCCCCAAACCTGTGTGGGCCTCCAGATCTCTCAGTTGACAGAGGGCTGAGGAACACCCCATGTGATCTGCACAGCAATCTACATGCAATAGGCTCTATGATCACGTTTTTATAGAAGAGGAAACTGAGGTTTAAGAAGATGAAGCCTCAGAACCTAATTCCAACCAACCAAGGTCTCGTCTTGCCCCAGAGTCCATTCTCCTAAGGAGGTTTTACCAGCTCAGATATCAGCAATCTCCATGACCTGCCCAGTCTGCATCCATCCACTCCTGGCCTGGGACAAACCTCTGGGCCCACGCACCACATCCTGGATTCACCAGGTATGTACAGACTTTAAGTTGCCTCTTGTACCTGACCTTGAAAGCCCTTCTCCTTGAGAAGCTCCAAGTCTAAGAATGTTTTGAGATGCCTGAAATCAAACTTGTGATAAATATTGTCCTTAGAAAGATATTACTCTGCCTCACGGGAAGGAAAGAGGAGATGGAAAAGCTCATCTGAAGCTAATCGAAGAAGCATGGAAGGAAGAGCATTCCAGGCAGAGGGAACAGCAAGGGCAGAAGCACTGAAGCATGCAAGAGTTACACGATTTGGGGGTCAGTGAGCCGTCAGTGAAGGTCCCTGGCAGCACTAATGGGGGCAGTAACCTGCGGGCACCCTTAGGACCAGCGTCACCCTCAGCCAGCAACATGCAGCAAAAGCATTCCAATCCTGGATCCTCGTGGCTGATGGTGATGATAAAGATGAACTTTGTGTGCCATGGGCCCAAGGTGTCATTTCTACTCTTGAAGTGAGCTGTGGGCCCCTTAGATACTATGAAGAGCCCCTGATCCCTCCTTTCTTCCTCCTGCACAGACAAGCACACTGGGAAATCAAGAAAGTAGGACGTGGTAAGTAGAGGTGTCTTCCTCATCCTTTGGGAGACAATCCAGAACTGAGACATGGTGTCCTCCAGACCATGATGTCCCCCAGACCAGGGTGCCCCATACAGCACCCTCCATTCCCACTCCCTACACACTATGATGGAGGTATTTGGTACCTCTTTGACTGTCCGAGTACCTCTGTGATTGTCCAGAAACTATCCCTGGTTAGGCTCATGCTCCAGGATAAAACAGCACAGTTGGCAATATACAACTTTACTCCCACAAGAAGGGAAGTACTAAAACATCCTAAGGCCTGGGAAGCAGAGCTCCTCTAAAGCTTGGTTTGACATGCAGATAAGCCCTGGGATTTTTCTTCTTGGAAGTGAAAGGACACACATGAGAGGGCAGACACCTCTACTCCTGAGCAGCAATCATTGTTCAATAAGCGAACAGACCCTCTACAGACTTGCTCTCCATCCACAGATGGGTGCCTAGAAAACACGGGATTGCTTCCCAACTACAGATTGTGCTGAGGCCCAATCACTGCTTGTGTGCAAACTCTACATCACTTGCCTGGAATCTTCAGGAAGTCAGGAGCACTGGGTTTGTCCTGCCACCACATACAGACAGAAGCTGAAGCTGTGAAGGTGAGGCCTGGATATTCCACTGGTAGGGTTAGCAGGAAGCAAAATCCATGGAGACTGGATTGGAAACTGCATACGCAGCTCCTCCACCAGCCCTGCCATTATTAGATCTTGGTGCCATCCTGACAATTAATCCTTCCCTTCTAAAAATGCAGCCCCTCCATGACCCAGAGCCCTGAGATGGCGCACATGAGAGTATAAATGACAGGAGGCTGTGGGTGAACTGGATGTACCCTGATATGCAAGCACTCCTCTTCCCCTCGGGCACACTTGTCCACCAAGTCACAATTCTTCCCCCAGCAGCCCATCCCACAGTAACACTGATATGTCTTCTCAGCATTAACCAGAGAGCGCCAGGCCACGAACATCCATGGAATGTGATAGGGTGTCACTGCCTTGGCTGTGATTCACATGCAACTTGGGCTCCCAGTGGGAAGAGAAGCTGCCTGTGGAAGGGGCTTTGAAATTCCTCCCTTGGTCATGGTTCTGGGAGTTCCATCTGCCAGAGAAGAAAGCTGTTTCTCCCCATGGAAGGATGGCAGACCCAGCCCACTTGGGCTAGTGCCCAAAAGCAACCCTGGCCTTCCTTTTGAAGCCAGCTCCAGGACTTCCAAGCCAATATGAAGGAGAGTCTGTGATGAGGAATAAAGACCCCAAAGAGAGAGGTGTCCATTCATCCATCCTCCATTCAGTGCAGCTGTCAATGGAGGAATAGAGTGATGGGGCTGGCCATGTCCGAGTGGGTGGTCAGGGGAGGCCGAGCACAGGAAATGTCACTCTGAGCCCTACATGTGTGACCTAAAAAACCTGAAGGGAAAGAATCTTGGGTGGAGAAAGAGATGGTGCCCAAGATCAAACCCAACCATGTCTTGAGCAGCACCTAGGATCTGCATAAGACCGACTGCCTGTCTCTTTGCTGGCTTGCACTGCCAGCTGTGGCCACTGTCCCTGCAGGCCTGCTCCTTCCTCAGCCACTCCCCTTTGCTCATGTTCAGTGGCTCTTCGCCCTTCTCCCAGGACAGACACCACCACTGCTTCTCCCTCACAGATGCTGCGGCCTCTTGAGAAGAGCTTCTTGGGCAAAATAGAGGCTGAGCCTCCCAAAGCTCTAAGGCTATTGACTAAGCAAGAAGAAAACTGCACTGCAATAGTAAAGATAGTGGTAGGCTAGAGTGTGCCCCGGGTCCCTGACTTTAAGTGCCTCTGCCCTCATCTCAAGAAACCCCTCTGAAGCACAGCTGTCTCACTAGGGGCACTTGCTCCTTCCCCCTAGGTCCTTCTCTCTCACGACTCTGGAGGCAAGGCAAGTAGTGTACCAACAGAGGGAATATAGGAGGGGGGTGGCACTCCCTGGGGTGGAGCTTCATAAGGTGGGCTTCTGCTCCTGTTATGAGGCTAAGTCCCTAGGGCTGGCCCTTCACATCCTCAGCACCCTTGAGTCTAGAAAAGCACGGTGTTCTTATGGGGCGCCCAGGACCTGGGCCTGAAAGATGACAGTAGCCAGCTCAACATTTAGAATGCCACCTCCGTCAGCACCCAATCTGCCCAAGTGGGACTGCCCTCTAAGCCTCACAGCCCAGGGAGCAACCCCTGAGAAGCAAAGTCCTTGGGGTGCAAAGTGTGGGATAGAAGATGCTCATTCCAATAGGATTTGCAATGTAGACCAGAAAGCTCGCAGGAGCCGTTGGTGAGAGAGCTGACCTTTGACAAAGGAAGAAACCACTAAGTCATTCAGCAAGAAGAAAGGTCATCAGTGACACTCCAGTGAGGGTGGAAATAAGGACTGTCATAATAACAGTAATATCCACAACAAAATCCGCTATTATGGGGTACTTATGACACACGGCCCTAATGTCAGTGCTTCCGCTAATCTTCAACGACCCTATGAGGAAGAGTGTGTGGCAAACTCCTTGTACTGACACAGCACTCCGCATCCAGTGGGCCAGGCTTTGGGAGGGAGGGAGCAGAGCTGAAGAAAGATTGCTGGCGAAGATGCCAGGCCACCAGAAAATGCATGTCAAACACTGATTCCACATCTTTGAGATGACTTCTGCAGTGGGCCAGGGAGGAGCCACCGGCCTACCACCAGCATGCAGTGGGAGAATCTCAGAGTTCAGACCTTGGCCTTGACATTCTTCCATACCTGACCTTGTGCTCCACTGAAAGGCTTCTACTTTTTCATCTCTGCAGTGATCCTGCTACTACTTCCACCTGTCACATACACAGAAGAAAGCTGTGGAAGGAACCAAAGAGAATGTTCTAGTTCCTTCTTTGCTCCCACTCCTGCCTCACCTGCAGGCCTCTTTACCAGCTGCAAAGATGGTTGTCAAAGGCTACAAAATTTGGGACATTTTTTTGCCACAAAAAGAGAAAAGTAGAAGGTGCTCTTGTGTTCTTTTTAATTTGTATTTGAACGGCACTGCATCACATGCTGCTGCCCACCCCTCCTAAATGTCAAAGACTAACTGGCCACACTTCTCTATTGCCAGCCCACCTTCTCTAGCGGTTTAAACTTGAACAGAGATTTAAGAGGCCTTTCTTAAAACTTGAGTAGCTTTTCCTCTTACAGAATATGAGTGGTGGATTCACCCTTGTTTACAAGAGTACTGGAGATATTTGAGTATATTTAATGGGAAAAGTACACATTTTCCAATCTTGTATCTGCACACAAAAGGTCCTAGCACCGCATTTTACCTTTCAGCTCCATCTACGCCTAGAAAATTTCCACTTCAAAGATGGAGCTTTCTTATTTTCCTTGTGGAAAAAATGCACTGGTAACAGTTAGAGATCCTTCTTCCTAAGAGCATCTCTCTGTGCATGGGGTCAGAGGGACAGACACTTGCTGTCTGGCACTCTCCTTCTACACTGGGCCCCAAGACCACCCCTATGTCCATTTGGACCCTGATTCACTGTGCCTGGGCAAGATGTCACATTCACAGGGCATCCAGGGAGCCAGCAAATGGACGGTGAGAAGGTAAGATACACATGGCACTGAACTCTAAGGCTGACAACTCACACCGACCTGAGTTGGAAAAAGCACTCATCGCCCCTAGGCAAGAGGCAGGAAAGGGGGAAGCAGAGTACACTGTGGCTCTCCAAAGGCAAGCTGCTATTTTTGCGTTAATTTCTTCTAAATAATGCCTTTTGGACCACAACTTTTCAGAAGAGAAGGCATTGACTACTGAAGCAGAAGACCCGGCTGTGCAAGAGGGAGAAAGGAGCCTGTTTCTGTGCAGACTCTGCAGGCTGGAGGCTGTCACCACCTTCAGATGCTGAGATTTACTGAACTCAAACCAGAAAAGAGGCCCTGCCATCACAGTCACCATTCTTCCTTCCTGGGAAGAAAAAATGAGAAACTAGAAAGGAAAACGCTAGTTAGGGAATAGAACCATCAAAAGAAGATGTTTTCTAGGAACAAAGCACTGAGTTCTTCACTGTCCCTCTCCAGATCAGAGACCCCATAGGGGACACAGAGGAAATCCTGCTTTTTATGACTGGTGTATTCACAAAACACTGAACTAAAGAGTGAGGACTGAATAACCCACAGCGGACAGTTTGAGCACAGACACGGGCTGGTCTTCCTCATCAGAGCCCTCGCTCCGAATCAAACTCCTTATTGTTCTCCCAGAACCTTCTTAATTGGCCAGAAACCAAAGAAAGAACCAAAATAACAATACAGGCTTTATCCATAGTGATCGGGTGGAGAGGACAGTACTGAGAGCACAAGCATCCCGGGAAGAGATGCACAGAGCAAGCGCAGTTTTGCTTAGAGGCGAGCAGCAGTTCAGATGATCTCCTGGGAGGTTTCTAGGCTGGGATCTTCAGTCTCTGACTGTGTGCTTCAGAAAGTTCATACTCCAGAAAGGGCTTCAGATGGAGAAACTGAGACCCCAGGGAACAGCTGCAGTGTAAGGTACACGGCCTTGCTGTTAGTTACAGTCCTCTTTCAGGGACTGGGGATATAGTTCAGCGGCACAGCGCCTGCCTGGCAAGCCTGAGGTCCTGAGTTCAATTCTTGGTACCAAAAAAAATGTCCTCTTTCATAATTCACACTTGTTCACAAGTGCTGAACTCTGAAGGGGTAACAAGAGGAGATCTCAAGGCACCTCAGGACAGAGCCACCCATTCAGTTCACAAGTACTGGCTGCAGGAATCCCAGCTGAAGCAAGTACAGCTCTGTTCTCCCAAGCCCCTGTCCTGGTGGAGAGAAAGCAGCACAGGCCTAACCTATGAGGTAGGGAGAAGGAACAGGGAACACACAGCCATAAAGGGGGCACGGAGCGAGAGTGAAAAAGAGCGGACCCTACTAACGAGAGACTACTGCCCTTTGCACGCATATGAGTTATTTTCTGTTGCTAAGCAAAAACCGGGCAGGGCACAACCTACAGGAAGAAAGATTTATTGTAGCTCACAGTTTCGGAAGTTCTGCTTCATGGCTGCCTGGCTCCAATGCTTTTGGGTACACAGTAAGGCAGGAATATCAAGGTGGCAGGACATGGTGCAGAAAAACTGCTCACCTCATGGAGAAGCAGAGTTGAGGAGAGAAGAGGCAGAGAAAGAGAGGAAGGGGCTGGGGTATAACTTTCAAAGCCATGCCCCCGGTGACCTGCTCCTTCCAATTAGGTCCCACCTGCAGATCAGCCCATTCAGCTATAAACTCATCAGTGCACTAATTCCTTCACAAGGGCAGCACCTTCACAACCCACTTACCTCTCTGTACCTCAGCTCTGAACATGTGGGGCTGAGTCCTGGGGAGACACTTCATATGGAAACCACAATAGCACACATTCTTTCTTTCCTTCATCTGGCTCGGTTCCCAGGCACCTGCTCTACGAGGCACTGTGCTAAGGTGTGCATTAGGTCGAGATCATAACAGGCAGAGACCCATCCCTCACGCAGTTCAGACAGACATCCTACAAGGAGTCATCCATGCATTAGGAGCCAAGAAGAAGAATGACAGCACGCAAACAGGTGACAGAGTTGTGGCCCACACAGGGGATAAGACAGCCCATAGCATCAGTAGCTCTGGGGTGCAGGTTGGCGGGATGAGTAGAAGGACCCTGATGAAGAAAAGAGAGGCAGGACTGCACAGGACTTGTCAGGCAAAAGCAGCAGCAAAGCCCTTGATGCGCTGAGTGTGGAAGGGGGTAATGTGCCTGCACTGAAGAGAAGGGTGGAAGATCAGCCAGGCCGGGCCTTGTGGGCCACGTTAAGGTTGCTCTTTATTTGCATTTATGGTTTATTGTTTTATTCATCCACTTTACTCTCAGTGCAAAGGGTAACCGGCCAAAGTGTTTGAGGCAGATCAGCGCATGAATGAAAAGATTTGTTCAGTTCTGCGTTTCAGTTATCAGAGCTTAGGTTCACATTTTCCACAAATATTCTGGATGTAAACAATAAAGAGGTTATATAGAGCTGCATTTGCTAATTATACAACTAATTAAGTCTGTAATCAGGATCATCTCTGTGCCCCTGAGACAGTCACCACCCAGGGCTGTGTTATGGGATAGCGGACCATCCTGGAGCCATCTCTTCCTACATTCTTGTTAACTTAATTGGTTCTCAGACGGATGACCTGAGATTTTTCCTTCAGTTGGGCTAGGAAAAGATGCAGAGAGCTGATACTGAGAGGGAGCGCATGCGCTCTGCACAGGCCGGCCACATCCTCTGTTTGCAAGGGGCTTGACCCCATATGAACAAATCGTGTTGAACTAGCTAGGGCTCAGCAAGCCAATCCATTTATTATAATTCTGCTGAGAAGTCCAGTAAATCAAAGAGACAACCTGACTGCAAACAAATTACACCAAGAGATAGGATGGAGGGAGGGAGGAGCAAGCTGAGCAGGGGCAATTGGGAAAAAATGGGAATGAAAATGAAGGGGATAGGGAACAGCAGAGAAAGGAGACCTACAGAGATGCCTGGAGTCTGCACAAAATAAAAGTGAAGCCTAATTTGACTATCAGGAATAAAAAAAAGAGAAAAGCCTCCTACCAAGAGAGATCACATTTATTGGAAATCTCCTTAACTTACAAACCCTTGACTTAAAAAAACCAACTGCCCTTTGTTCTCCAGAGGGGTCACCTAGGGAGTGATTGATGGGCAGTTACTTTCTCCTGAGTGAATGTTCCTAGTTTTCTTTTCTCATGCAAATAGAATTGGGCTCCTCTTCTTAATAGAGCTAACCTATTCCTGGTACCCCCTAAGGAGCATGCTTTCCAGCCTAAGAATCCTCTAGAAATAAGTGCCCTTTTCCTGGGCCAAGGACGGGAAACATGGGTTTCTGGGAAGAAACTCAGCATAGAAGTGAGCCTAGGTTCCGTTCCCAAGATCTGTGAAAACAGATAGGTAGTTTGGTTGGGGCTGCCACATCCACAGCCCTGGAAGGGACATTATGCCGTTAGTTTCAAAGCAATGATGAGGAAAGCTTAACTACCATTGGAAATATACTTTGTCTGGAAATGTACTCTCTCAGATCCAATATATATCCCTGAAAAAGATCCAACTCTGGAAAAGAACCTGCTCAGAAAACTGGAATTGCTTCTATAGAACCAGCAAAAGCAACAGGGGGGAGGGTTGGAAAAATATCTGCTTGGACAGTGAGAATCACATCACAGTACTCCAAACACATACATGTACTCACAAAAACCTGACTAAAGAGAGAATTGCATGAGCTACAACAGGTGGTTATGGTCCATGGTGTTTTCAAGGATGCTGAACAGAGGGAGATGGCATACTACTTCACAACAGGATTACAGAGAAGAAAACTGCTTCTTAGTGTAAATGATGGAGGTACAAGGAGGTCTCTACACCCTCGGTCCTACCAAGGTGGTTCATACCCAGCTCACCAACTCTCAAGCCCCTGGATCCATCTTTGCTGGTAAGTATCAATATCTCATGGGCTTAAAGATGGAAGTCATAAATAAATTACTGGCAGGAAATCCAGTAACACATTAAAGGTCAAAGTGGGCCATATTGTAAGGCAAGGATGGTTCAATACTAGAGACTAGATAATAAAAGGAACTGTATTAATAGATCAAAGATAGTAGTTAAGTATCTGAATGGACACTGAAAAGGTAATTAATACTATTCTATATGTTCTTATTTTTTAAAAGGATGGTCATAATAAGAATTGATAGGTAAATTCTACTTTGGTAAAATATCTCTCTCAATTCAAAATGTTTAATGGAAAAACTCCAGAATATTTTCCATAAAAATTATGAACAAGATAAAAATGTCACATTTACCACTATGACTTAGTATTGTTGTCGGGCAGCAGGCAAAGCAATTAGCCTAAGAAATTAGACGTATAAATTGGAAATGAGGAAGCAAACATGGTCAGCATTAGTGGATAATATAATCATGCACCTGGCAAATCCAAGACAATCAACTGACAATCTGTTCTAAACAGTAAAAGGACAGTTTATTAAAGTAGTATATAGAAAGCAATGGGTTTTTTATAATTATAAAAACAACCAATCGGAAAATAAAATGGAAGTGGAAGATTCCACTTATAATAGCAACAAAAACACAAAATACTTTCATATCTGCTTAATAATAGAAATAGAAAGATAATATTCCTGGTTAAGAATTCTGAGTATCACAAAGAGGGTAATTCTCCCCACATTCCTCTATAAATTTAACCCAATAAGCATGTTATATATTTTTTAGGAAACAGTTAAACTAATGCTAATGTTCAAACAGAAAAGCAAACAGGTACACCCACTCCAAAGAACAGCTCGTTCTACCTAGGAGGGATATACTGCAAATGTCCAGAGAGACACAGGGGGACAGAGAAAATTTATACCTAGGAACAAATTTAGAACCCCATGAGAAACTCTTTTTTAAAATTTCTTAAATTTTTTTTTAAATTTTAAAAACTTTTGTGCAACACATCAAATACACACTCCCTGGGGAGCTGGTACATGTGCAGATCACACTTTCATCCTCTTCACTTCCTCTCCTCCCCTTTCCCTCCATCTTTAGATCCTCTTGCCATCTCTGAATGGTCTACTTCTCCATTTCCACCATCCATTTTTTTACTTTGTTCTTCAAATTATTTATACTTTGGATTTCTCATATAAGAGAAACCATGTGTGTCTGATTTATTCCACTTAATATTATGGTCTCAAGATACATCGATTTTCCACAAATGATTCAAGTTTATTCTCCTTTTTGACAGAATACTACTCCATTGTGTATAAACACCACATTTACTTTATCCATTCATCTGCTGATAGACACATAGACCACTTCCAAAATTCGTCTATTAAAGGTTGTGCTGTAAACATGGGTAGGCACACAACACCGTAACATGGTGTCGTTACCTGTTTTAGGGAGATACTGGGAAGGGGAATAGCTGGGTGGAACAGAATTTCTGATTTTAGTTTTTTGAGGAGCCTCCATACTGGTTTCCACAGTGGTCGTACGTTCCCGCCAGCAACGTAGAAGGGACCCTTTTTCCCTGTAACCGTGCCAGCATTTGTTAGTATTTGATTGTTTGATTAGAGCTGCTCTTTCAGAAGTAAGATGGAATCTTTGTGTTTTAAATTGCATTTCTCTCATAGCCAATGAAGTTGAACATTTTTTTCATGTATTTATTGCCCATTTGTACTTCTTCTGAGAAGTGTCTATTCATTTCAATAGCCCACTTTTGATTCCGTCTTTCATTTTAGGGTTCTAATTTTTTGAGTTCTTTATAAATTCTAGATACTAGTTCTCTGAGAAATAGCTGGTAAAATTTGTTTCCATTCTGTAGGTTGTCTCTCCATTCTGTTGGTTGTTTCCTTTGCTGTACAGAAGTTTTTCAATTTAATGTAATCCCATTTGGTGATTTCTGATTTTTTTTTGCAACTGGGGTTCTATTCAGAAAGTCCTTGCCTATGCTTATGTCTTCAAGTATTTAATCTATTTTATCATTCAGTAGATTATGCATTTCTCTTTCAATATGTAGGTCTTTGATCCATTTTTATTTTATTTTAGTACAGGGTGATAAGTGTGTGTCTAGACTCATTCATCCTCATGCAGATACCGTTTTCCCAGCACTATTGGCTAATGAGGCCATCCTTCCTCCAGCATATGGCTTTGCCCCTTTCTTGAATATCTACAGGCTGAATGTGTCTGCATTTGTTTTGACCCTTGAGCCATGAAAAATTCTTAGGGATGTACAAAGGGAACTCATAGGAGAATGTTATTGGAAGCATTTTTTGTTTTCAATACTGGAGATGGAACCCGGGGTTTTGCGCTGAGCTACCTTCCCAGCCCTTTTTCTATTTTTACTTTTTATTTTGAGACAGGATCTCACTGAATCACTAAATTGCCTAAGCTGGACTCAAACTTTCAATCCTCCTGCCTCAGCCTCCCAGAGTGCTGGGATAATAAGTGTGTGCCACTGTGAGGAAGTACTTATTATTATGTTGGAAAACTGGATGGAAGTTAAATGCTGATTAACAGGAAAATTAATAAATTGTGATATTTTTGTATAACAAAGTATCATACAGTTGTGGCGGTAATGGACTAGAGTATCATATCTCAACATAAATGAATCTCTCAAACATGGTATGAAATGGAAGGAAGTGAATCAGAAGAGCAAACAAAACACAATACCGTTTATATAAAATTTAGAAACATCTGGATTACTGTTTTGTTTAGGTCCACATGCACAACATTTGACTTGAATAATCATATGGAAATACACACAACAAATTTAGTGGCACCCTGATGGGACAGGCAGGGCTGAGGAGAGAGGATGGGAGCTGGGAGCTTCCCCTGCCTTGGGAAGGGGTAGCAGAAACATTTCACCAGGTGGGTGATCCGTAGATTAGTGTCTACACACATTTCACATGTCTTTGAGTGTAGCATTATTGCTTACCCTTTTTTCTACGTTTGAAACATAGTTAAATCATTTTAGTGTAAAATTAAATAAGCAAAACTAATCAGAAAAAAAATCTTTGAAAAAAGAACAGTAAGAGGCACCTAGTTCTACCAGGGAGTTAAATCATCATACCATAGCCAGAAAAATACCAGGTGGTACTGATGCAAAAGGGAGCTGGTTAATGGAATAAAATAAAAAACTGAGAAACAGCCCCATTGTTTCTTTTTCCACAGGGAATCTGCTTGTCTTAACACAATAGTTTCCGTGTGGTGGGGCTTCCCAGAGTATTCACCCGTGGTTGTTCATGATAAAGTAGTGGGTGACCTACAGGCCTCAAGGGCTGGGGCCGCCACTCCATGATGGGTAAAGACGATAACTTCTTTGAAGGCCGAAACCTCACTGAATGCAAAATTTTCAGTCTGTTTAAAAATGTGTTCTTATTCAAAGTCACCCAGCCCAGGCACACTTTCACGAGGCCTCTCCCTGCACCTGCCTCTCTCTGATGCTCCTCCCCCAGCTACCCTCCTTGCCTCCCCACTGAACAGCTAAAGGGACCTTTTCACATGTGCATCATATGTGCTAGCCCTCCCGCTTCAAACACCTGAGCAGCACCCCATTATCCTCAGCAGAAGATCTGCATCTTACCAGCATCCATGCATGAGTGGCCGAGCCAACATCGGAGCCCTGAAGCCCTGTAGCCTGGCCCTGCCAACTGATCATCTGGCTGTTACTGGAATCTGCCAAACACCTCTCTTCACAGAAGCCTCACACAGTCCACTTACCTTCTGGAACACTCTTTGAAGCTACAGGAGTGCAGTGGTTTTTATCTACCTTGCTCACTGTTAAGACTCCATTCCTAGCATGGTTCCTTATGCATGGTGTTACCCAGACATTCAGTGAAGAAGCAAACAGTGTGTGAGGAGTGACACTCCAAGAAGATATGCTTTATTTATTTCCAGAACAAAGAGATACATCTCTCTCTGGTGTGGTTATAGGCCATGTCGCACCATAAAGCAGTACTTGCAGCAGGTCCTTAGGTGCTCTGCGAGTCCCTGTTGCTTTGGTGTGGAGCCCATTGAGGAGGCATGTCAAGCTGTGGAACTGAGACCCACCCTACATGCAGTAGAGTCAACTGTGCATTACATTAGGCCAAGTCCTTCCCAGTCAAGGAAGCCACTGTGCTCAGTTGGCTGTCCCTGTGGTAAGACAGCAAGTGTTGCTTGTCGGAGTAACAGTTCTCCACCCACAGAAGCGACATCCCTGCTGAGCATGGCATACTACCATCTCCATGGGCCGCCATGGCAGGAAGAGGCCACACCAACGCAGAACCCTCCACACAGGTCCAGATCCTGAGCTCCCTGGAAAGAGAAGGTAAGCCCTTGACTTGCACAAAAGTTCTTACTCTCTGGCTTGCCTCAGAAGCAAGCAAAATGAATCAACACAAATTCATACTGGGAGTTCCCTGAAAATCAGAAGATAAATCTTCCAGGTGCAAAATATTACTTGTCTTCTATTAAATCGCATTTGGATAGCTATTTGATGATTACTGTAATATTGATATAGTTCTCTTCTTACAAGGAGCTCTAAATACTTCATGAATATGGTCTCATGAATTTTCAACTTTTTATTAACTTACAAACGGATTGCCCTGCAGAGTTAAAAACAACAAAAGCTTGAGTTTCCTTTATCATCGTTCCCCCAAACAACTCCTTTTCATTATTCAGAGTTATAATGAGTTGTTTTGGTATCCTTTGAGCTAACATGAAAAGACACAAGGGAAAATAAATACTTTGTATTCTCTCCTATGCAAATGTCATCTCTTTCAGCTATCCTTCATCCTAAATGAAGGGGTGGTGGCTACAGGAATGGCTCCAGGTGCATCTTAGCATCCGTGTTACTACTGCCTCTTCCTTCAGTAGATGGTGATCATTTAACTGCCCTCTCGAAGCTTCACTATCTTTGTGACCCAGTTTATACAAATGGCAGTGATGTGTGCATCTGGGAGCTTAAGAGGCCTGAAAGCTTCCCTTTGTCATCTCATGTGCTGAGTCTACCCTACCATGAAGAAGTTCAGTCAAGTCTACTGGAGCACAAGAGGTCACACAGAGGAGGACCCCAGTTCCCAGGGAACAGCCAGCACCAACTGCCAGATAGGAATAAGGCCACATCACAGCCTGCAACCCTCCAGCTAAACGCAGCCATGTGAGCGGCCAGTTGGAAGCAGAGGAAGAATGATCCAGCCAATCCGCAGAATTACAAAAGCCAATCAAGTCTGTTGCTGTGCTCAGCCATCAACTTTTGGGATGGTTTGCTATGCAGTGACATAATCATTGTCCCAGGTATGTTGCCTTGCAATTCTGAGTCTGTAATTTTTTTTTATTTCTTCATTCCCAATTCCTTCCCAGGTAAACTCGCTGTTTGGAAAGGAGAAACATTCTGATGTTTAATCACTTTGTAACAGTCGCTGGTCTTTTACCACAAGAAACCATTACCAGTGGCAACCATTGGGACAAGAAACTTGGACACAGCCTGGGGGTTTGATTTTCCTACCATTTTGCTTCTACAGATTTGTTGGTTTTTCAAAATGTATACAGTCCCCTGGTGCTCTGTCCATTATTCTTCCATCATTTTTATTTCTATGTTTCATTCCAGATTGGTTCTTTTGCTATGTCTTCAAGTTCAGTCATCTTTTCTTGTGCAATGCCTTATCTTCTGGTAGATCCCAAACTGTGCAGTTCTCATTTAGATGTTCCTCTCTAGATGTTCCACTTGTGTCATTTTTTATGTCTCTGCTGTGTCTCTCCTCAGCAGGTTCTGTTTTTCTTTAATTTCTAGAAAAGCAGAGATGTAACTCTCCACAGCATCAGAATTTGAAACTTTTTACTCTGGCTGGAGATCCCAAACAAAACTACCCTTTAAGACCTGCAGTCTAGGGGACCTAAGACTGTGGGAGTCAGGGCATTCAGTCCCTGTCTCCTCTCCACGGCAAGTATCAATTCCAGCACTTCCACAAACAATGCTGATTGACTGACTGTGGGTGCTGAGACCAGGTCTACATAAGTAGCATACTCCATTTTGGAGGGTGCCTGGGGAGGGTGCCTCCCATGGACGCATACGTGTCAGGAATTAGTACAGTACAGCTCAATGTACATGGTAGAGTAAACCTTGAAGCTTCTTTACCAGTTTCCATTGTGCCCCATGCCTTGGCCTCTTAAAATGCAAAATTTCAGATTAGCCAAAAGGAATATGGTCTGGGTCATTAAGATCTTTTGAAAAGGAAATGATATTACTAAATTGTACCCTGTTGTTTGTTTATGGTGCATTTTGATATTTTGCTTAACTAAGAGAACAGCATCTGATGCTCCTTCAGTCTTTGAACCCCAACTAATTAGAATTTACCATACTCTCCAGCAAGAACAGACCACCTTCTGATCAAATGAGCTTCTCAGTCACCAGAAACAGCACTGGAGCTGCTTTAGTTGCAAGCAGATGTTTTCAAAGAGTTAAAAGAAAGTGTATGTTCCTTCATCTATAAGCATATGCATGTAAAAAGGCTTCTCTGGAGCCTAATGAAGTAATGGAATTGTGATCCTTCATGAGCTCAGAATTATTCAAGCTATTCACTGACCAGTGGGAATCATGCAAACCCTCAGCCTCTCTACACCATCACTTCTCTCTGCAAGGTGGCATCACACTTTCTTCAAGGCTTGACATGTGGGCCACAGTCCACGGTCATTTGGGCTGCAACGCTGCTCCAATATTTTGGCCCCTCTAGCCGTCAGCCAGCCTGAAGGAGGATGCAGGCCAGAATGGGAGGGGCACAGGGTATGCACAATGGATGGACCTACACCTAAATCCTATTCTCCTCTCACCTGTCAAATATGGCCAAGCATGGATCATTTTAGTTTAAGTTGGTTACCTCCCCCATCTCTTAAACTGAAAGAAACTGTTTGTGACTCACAGAGCTGCCAGGTTATGAGAAGCATTTAGTAGTGTCCAGCATCAGGGAAATACCTAAGGACATGCTTCTTGACCTTTTGCCTCCAAGACAAGGACGACTCCTTCCCAAGTCTCTTAGCTTGGTAGGGAGATATCCCCAGAGACTCCACATAACCACACATTGTTCGCAAAGGTTCAATCTCAGAACAGGAAATGATCCCCTTCTCCAGCCCCCACTCAAAGAACTCTCTCTGTCACAAACAGCATACTTTATTTTCTTATGACTACATCAGGGTTCAGATCATGAGGGCCAGTTGTTCAAAGCTAGCCCAGAGCCTCTTCCAGAAAATCTTAAAAATATCACCTAATTTCTCTAGGAAGGTTTTAATTTGCAATCTTAAACAAAAATTATGAAATCTCAATCTCATAATTATGAAACAAAAGAAATAAGCAGGGACATTCAACCAGTACTTGAATCCTCCTCAATACTTCTGCCAGGAGTCATGCAACCTCCATTTGAGAGGAAGAGCTCACTACCTTTCAGGCTTTCATAGCAGGACACTTCCTTTTTGGATAGCCTACGTCCAAATCAGACTCAGCATGAGCTGTGTTCAGGAGCCTCCTTTCTTCTGATGACTCATGCCTGCCTCTGAGATCCTCGCTCTTCAGTCTTTCTCCTACTCTTCTTCCTGAGACATAATTCTAGTTTCCATTCCTCTGAAAAAGTGGACTGCCAACACATTGGGATGATTAAAGCAAGGAACCTCAAATATTCCCTTCCAGTCCTAAAATTCCTAATTGCAGGAGCAAAGAAATATCCTTACAGCACATCTTTCCTCAGGTCTCCCATCTCCATGATTTCAGAGTAGACACCCCCACTCCTCAGTTGATTCTTCATGGTGAATCTGTGTTATAGCCATCTGGACTCTGGTGCTTTGTAATTAGGACTTTTTATAGCTTTAATTATTTCCTCTATTTTCATTCTCTCCCTCTCTCCCTCCCTCCCTCTCTCTCCCTCTCTCTCTCTCTCTCACTCTCTCTCTCTTTCTTATACAATGAATCATTCTGCTTCTGAGATATGAAAAATAAAAAGATGTTTTAAAGTTATGGATGCAATTTCAATACAAGAAGATTGGGCTTTGAGTAATATAAGCATTTGTTATATTTCTGAGTCTATTTTTCATTCCTACTAGTTAATGAAGATGTTATTTCTCTCCTCTGCACTTCTGTTGTTAATTTCTGACAAGTAACTTTTTGTTTGGTTGGGTGTTTTTTAGTTATGTTTGTTTATATGCCTCCAAGTTCATCTCTCTTTTGCAGACTTCATGAAATATTCAAGTCTTACTAGGAGAATGAGTTTTGATTCACCCCTAGCTGTGATTAATTGTATCAGTATTTCGGGGCTTAATTTATGTTTATATTATTCCTCTAGTGTTTCCATTTTCTTTCCTAATCATTCATTTTCCCCATCTTTTTTCCTGAAATGAGTACTGAATTAGCTTGTCTCTGATTACAGTCTTGGATGCATCCCAAAGAATATTGTTGGACAGCTCCCCATTATAATTTCATTCCGTGAATTCTTTGTTTGGTTTTTGTAATAAAGCTTTATTAACCCTCTGTGAACCCTTATTTTCATTTGCTCAGTCGTCTTTGGTGGGAAACTGTGCCAAACCACAGTCAGATGTTACAGCCATCACTCTCATTTCTTCTAAGGCTTGCCAAGTCAAGCTCTTTTCAAAAAGTCAGAATTCCAGGATTTAAAATAAGATCTATGCCTATGTTAAGGCATTGGCTTGTCTAAAAGGTTCTTCCTGTCTTTTGATTATTCATGTATTTAGGACTCAGGTAAGGACATCTGCTGAAGCATGACTAGAGAGTTCTGCTGAAGGACACATGCCAATTGGTACCCCTTTGCCAGGACTCTTTCCTTCAGAGACCTTGTCTTTTTATAAAGAAAGGTCCCTCAGAACAGCACCCCATCTGATCCCGTTCACAGACAGTCAGCGTCAGCGTATACTAGCACATCAGTCTGAGACAGCAGGGGGGATTCCAGGTGAAGCTGCTCTGGAATGCAGTCCATCTCACTCAGCATCAGCTAAGGCTTTACTTCTGGTCATCCTTGGGGCTGCTTTTGCTTCTTGATAAGTTCATGTTTCTGAAACTCCCTGCTCCTATCTCTTGCACATACACCCATATGCCCCATCTCTCTAAACATTCTGTTTAAACATTCCACACACTCAACATCTCTATCCACACATGCAACACACACACACACACACACACACACACACACACACACACACACGTACATTTCCAGGTAGACTTTGGACTATCTCCCTGAGAGATGCTATTTCCTGTTTTGGGAGCATTGGTACCAAGGCTGCTGACAGAGTGCCCGCCCATAGCTACCCAAGCCTGGCTCCCTAGGATCCCCAAGAAAACAGTCAAATATTTTCAACCAAGACCCCCCTATTACCCTTGACCAGCTAACATGAGTGTAGAGGTCATGCTCCACTGAGGAGCAATTTATTCACTGAACTATATGCCAAGTCCCAGAACTCAGTCGTGTAATTCTCACAGGCAAACAACACTACCCCTCCCTTCGAAAGGAGGCACTAGAAGCACAATTCCATAACTTATGTGAGGACATTTCTGGGATTCTCTTCGGGGCCTGGATGGGATACAGACCCTTAGGCTCACAACTCTGTTCTACAATCTTGATGCTCAGATGTGGAAACTTCGCTCTGCCCAGTCATTGTCTGGTACTCCAAGGGTAGCCCAGGAAGATGAATCTGGACTCAGCAGTGACAAAGACCTAGCTATCTGGCCACACAGCCTCTAGTGCTGGACCCTAAGTACCATGTCCTCAGAAGCAGCTGAGACCATCTCTTGGTAATGTGGAGGGCAACTGCCATCCCCAGGAAGAGGCTCCACGTTGGGTGAGCACCAACCACCACCAACAAGCCTACCCTAAGGAACCTTTCTTTTTTTTTTTTAAGCCTAAGGAAACTTTCAGACCAGTGACAAGGGGGTGGACAAGGATTATAGAGCAGAACAAGCCTCTCCTCCCTCCATGGGCATGGAGCAGCAGATGCACTCTTCGGATTGGCCAGGCTGGCCCTGTGGTATCCTCTCAGAGCTCCCACTGCTACTCGACTGTCTTAAAAGCACACCCTCCCACAGCACTCCTGGAGCAACGAAACCTGTGCCTTTCAGCACCACACACCAGTTTTCCAGTGGGCTCCTGAGCGCCTGGAGAATAGCAACTTCTCACCCCCTTCAGGTCTGGCCAACTGAACTGCAGCAGAGTGTGTCCCCCATAAGGGCTCTTCTACCCTCTATGTGAAAGACAGTTGCTGAGAAAGAGGGAGAAAAGGTAATCAGGGAAGGCTCACCAAACTCCAGAATTTAGCACAGGGATAATGGAATGAGACTAAATAATCCTTGGAATAATCCTCGGAGAAGCCCGTTAGTATTTGCTCAAGCCTGAGACATCTTCTGAAGTGTGTTGATATTCTTTCTGGCCTCACTTATATCACTTCTCTGCCATTTATTTCCCTAAAAATTTCCTCAGGGCTGGACACAACTGGCATCTTTTTGAGTTTGTTCATGATGACGTCAGGTTGGGGTTTGATATAAACAATTCTGTGGCAACTAGGCAGACTTATCTAAGCTCTACCAAAACCTTGGTCAAACTAGATTTCCTTCCTCTAAAGCTCAAGAAATGGAACCAATTTTTCCCTCATTGAATTTGTGTCTTTCTCATTTCTTGATGGGACCTTTGCTTAGTTGGTGCTTTTGGAAAGGAATTTGAATCAGATGTTTGTTTGCCAGGCTAAGGAGTGATCTGACCATTCCAGTTTGTAAGGCCTAGGCTCTGCACTATGCTGCCTGTGGCCAGCACCGGACACCTTGCCTACATGACTATGTGTAAGCCTTACTTAGTCTCCTCTTCTGTAAAATTGGGCATGGAGGGTGCATTTCTGCAGGGTATTCTGGGTGCAAGGAGCAGAGGCAGGCACTCTTGGCTAGCCAGATATCTCATCAGGTCACAGTGAATGACAAGGGAGAAAGGCATGGTCCTTCCAACTCCCTGTCAATCTTCTGGTGACCTTATGGTAGAAAGTCTTGGCATGGGTATAGAGTTTCTTTCTTTTCTTTTTTTTTTTTTAATTTCTTTGAAACTTCCCGAGCAGATGGTACTTAACAACAGACTTTATATTTCCGCTAAAGGTTAATATTGATGAGAAATGGCCTGACTCTTCCCTTTTCCTGCCACTGCTGGAAGGAAGGGGGCGTGGTTCACCCTACCACTGCCATAACCCCACTCCCTCCATGCCTGAATTTAAATCAAATAACAGAACTGAATTTAGGCCAATCAGCAGGCTTATATTACAGTGAGCCAGGAGGCCAAATTTGGAACCAATAAGGAGATGTGAATTGGGGCCAATCACAGGCTTGCTGCCCATACACACGCAGCACCCCTCCTAGCTTCTCAGGGATTTCAGAGGCTTCCCTCTGCAATGCTCACCACCCTGTGCTGCTGCACAGGCTTTGTCTAAATAAAGCCTCATAAAGCCTTGTTTCTGGTGGTCTCACAAATCACTCCAGACTTATTTTGGGGATAGTACGAGTCCAAAAGATCCTATAAGTCTATCAGAATTCTTATCCCAGGTAGTGTTGCCAGAGTGGTCTTTTTAAGCAAACAAAAAAGAGCTATAAACACTGGAGCTATTCGTCTGGAAGAGCTGCAGAAACTGGTAGCAGAAATGGAAGACCCACAGCAGAGGCCACAGTGTCTGGCAACAACAGGAACAGGTAGTGTCAACTGGCAGTGACTGGTGGCAACCAACAGCATCTCGCAGTGATATTAACCAGCAATGTCAAAGGGCAGAAATCTCTAGCTGGGTGTGGGAGCATACACCTGTTATGCCAACACTTGGAAGGCAGATGCAGGAGAATCTCTGGAAGTTTGAGGCCAACCTAGGCTAACTAAAGGGTTCAAGGCCAGCCAGCACTAAATGATGAGACCTACTCTTGAAAAGGGAAGGGGTTGGGAACCTGTGTCAACTTGCAGCAGTGTCTGGCAGTGGCACAGACCAGCAAAAACCAACACTGTCAGGCAGCATCTAGCAACGACCAGCAGTGACAACCGGCAGCTATCAGCAACACTTGATGGGAGCTGGCGGGGCAGCTGACACTGCTAAGAAGAGCTCCCAGTTAGGCTTGGCTGCTAAGGAGCCCATAGAGTTGGGTTAGAGCCCCAGAGCTGCACCTCCAAGGGCTCCAGGGCCACTGGAGCCACTTTTCCACATACAGTGCTACAATGATTTAAAATTCTTTTAAGTATTTTGCAAATGAACATACTTAAATTTTTTAGAAATGAATTAATAATGGTAGGATAGTAAACCCATATAGCAAAAATTTGTCAAGACGGTTAGTGTGTGAACCCTGGAAGTTGAGAAGACACTGGGGTACTGAGACTAAAGATCCCTTCAGTTCCAGGCAGATGCCCTTCTGGATTTCTGAGAAGATTGCTTATCCCCAGAATCACAGCTGTCATGAAGAGACCAAATCTTTCCACTCCACCAATTACCTGGAAGCCAGAGAAAGTCACAGCACAGACCCATCCCTCCCAGCAGCTCAACCCTCGGCCTCTGAGGGGGGCCCTGATGTTCAGCATGGAGCTCCCCCAGCAAGGATGACTGGCATCAGCCTCTCCAGCCAGTTCTCTCTGTCCACACAGCTGGCAGAGGACACTTATAGCCTCTTTGTGTTCTTCAGTAACTTCAGTATGAGTTGCCATCTACCCCTGCCCCATGTCTGGCTAATTCTCCATTAAAGGTAGAGCAAATTTAAGCTTAGAAAGAGCCAAATGCATTATTTAGAATAGCTTTCACCTGAGCTATTATCTTAAGAAACTGCTTGAAGAATAGTCTGACACTTGTTCTTAATTCATGATATATAAACATCCCTTGGGAAAACTCGACAGAGACAGGGTCCCGAAGGTTTTCCTATACCCAGAGCTGTCCTCAGCTTGCCTAGGAAGAACAAACAGGAGCACCAGCCCCTGCTGGGGGCTGACAGAAAGTCATCTCCATACAAAGGAAGCTCAGAGTGTCAGGCAGTCACTTGTCCTTGGGCCTTCTGCTGGGATTGCGTGGTGCTCACCCAAGGTCACCTGGAAACCACCAGCCAGCCATGGGCACCAAGGCTCAGTCGGGCAGGCCTTCTGTCATCACAGATCTAGTGCAGTGGGACCTGCCTGACTCTGCCTTTTGGTGACACTGACGGGCCTAGCATAGCCATCCCAGTTTCCCCTGGGAAGGAGACTGTACAGTCGGAGGAGAGACTGCAGGTAACACACAGCCCGAGTTCACTACAATGGAACCAGCCCCTTCTCTCCCATGAGAAAAGCACATGCACAAGAGTGACGGGGAAATGGTTACAGGGAATAACCTTGAAACTCATCATTTGTAAAAGCTGTAAATTATTCACAAACTTAGGTTCTTTGTTATCAGCAACAATTTTCTTGTGGTCTCTCTCCTGACTGTTGCCAACTCTGTTTCTAGAGTTGGGGCCATTGGGGAGGTTGGTGCCATGGGTATGCGCAGTAAATTGCCAAGGCAGGGCCAAGCTCAAGGTGGAGACCTGAGAAGGACAAGGACAGGTGTTACAAAAGAAGGAATACAGCTCACAGCCATGGGTGAGCAGGCTTTGGGAGCCATGGAGCTGGTTACCGGCTTGAAATCAAGGGCGTAGGGATCAGCCCGTGCAGCACTCTGCCATTTATGCTGTCCTCACTGGGCTGTGTTATCCAAAACTCAGGTGTTCCGGATGTCCTGTCCATGACACGAACTTCTCAGCCCAAAAAAGAAAAGACCCACTCTATGTCTCACCAGATTCCAGGACCTATGGGGTCTGGGCTGGTGTGCCCAGCAAGGAACCGTGCCTATTGCCAGGATTACAGCCCCGAGATCTGCCAGGCAGCTCCAGTTTCTACCCAGCATGCTCATTTGCCCAGGAGCCGGAGGCAGGGCATGCATTCAGGAAGCTGGCAGGTGCAGAGCTCCATGGGCTGCAGGCTCAGGGTCAGGTGGTGAGGATTTGGAGCGTAGAGGACACAGGCACATGAGCAAAACTTCACAGCATGCAACCCCCTGGGGGGTGGAAACAGGTAGGAAAGTATACTAGAACCTGCAGTGCTTGCCAGCCCAGCATTTATGGGGCTTCTCTTCAGTAAGAGCTCCCTGATTCTGCTCTGGCAAAACACCCCCAACACTTTCAGCTCACATGACCATTCAGGCTTATACCCTGCCCAATGTGCTCCACACACTAGCTTCCATCTCCTGTACAACCTCCAGCCACAGCCACTGCCCACATCCCCCAAACTGAGTCTCTGCCCATAGTCTTTTGTTGGCCTTATTATGTGCTGTCTGCCTTTTAAGCTGAAAATCTGCGTAGCCATCTTTGCCACCACCTTGAGAGCCTGCCTAGGAAAGAAGCTTACAGAGGAGACAGCAGAGCCAAGAGAAGGATGAGACCAAGTCCCAGTGTTGCCTGAGCACCTAGATTCAGCAGCATCCGAAAGCAGCCGCCTCTCAGCTTTGTGAATCAGTAAAGTTCCTCTCTCACACGTGCTGTTTGGGGTCAGCTTTCCATCACTTGCAAACCTACAAAGGCTGAGTCATAAAGGCTGGGCCAGAAACTGTGAGATGGGGACTGCCGGAGGAAGAGAAGACACTTGGAGTTGTGCGGGTCAAGAGGGGCGTGATCAGAGCACAGCACAGCTACGCTGGCCGTGGGTGAGGAAGCGGCGGCAGAGGAAGACCAGGCAGGGGACAGCCCAGGAGACCTGGGGACCCTGACAGCCCTTACCCTGGGCCGCACAGTCAAAGACTGCACTGTGTCCTGTCATCTGCTCACCTATGCATCTAGCCCAGAGCTACGTGAAAGCTGTTAGGAATCAAGACAGAGTCGAAAGCGCACAGTTTGGAACACGCCCCCTGGAGGCTGTGCGGAGCATGACCGGAAGCTGGGGGTGAGGCCAGGAGCCAGAAGGCAGCTGAGAGGGCAGAGGAAGAGTCTCCCGCTCAGCCAGAGATGACAAGGGCTCAAAAGAGGCCCTGCGGCCACTTTCCTGACCTGCTCCATTTGGTCTATCTTTAAAAATTTTACCTTGAAGACCTGGAAGAAAAATAAGTGCTTGAGCAGTGGGATAAAAATAGGTAAACATAATAATCATCTCACTTAGGTACAGTGATCTCCGGTGTTTCAAGCCGGCTTACCAACAGCAGCTCATCACTACCTTGAGAGGTAGTTATTATCCACATTTTATAGATGTGAAAGCTAAAGGTCGGAGGCACTAAGTAAGTTGCCTGTGATGCTGGCACCACAATGCAGGGGCACAGGGCAAAGCAGTTGTGGTGCCACGCTCTCCATGTCTCCCTGGGAGCCCCAAAGCCCATCAACTCCTCCTCCCTCCCTGCAGTGCTCCCGCCTTCTGCAGGGGACCCTGGCAGAGTCCTCTCCATACTGCGCACAGCCGCCGGTCTCCATCCCCAACAGTGCCTCCATCTGCCCCAACCCTCCCTCCCAGTGGCCTTCTGCTCCCCTCTGCCCGCCAACACAAAGCCTGGTGAGGCACCAGGCAGGAAGGTCAGCTGCTCCTGGATGATACAAATGGAAAGAGATTAGAACACTGTACTTCTTCCCAGGAGCCAGCGGAGGCATGTGTCCTAGGGTCTGAGTTGCTGAGCTTTCTTCTCTTGCAGAGCCAAGCAGGGGCCACTACTCCCTAGAAGTTCTGTCTGGGGGCCAGCATGCTCCGTGAGAGGCTGACACCTCAGGAGATCAGTTCCTAAGAGTGCCAGGAGCCTAGCTCTGGGCAGCACCTCTGAAGCGATACAAAGCTTCGCCTGATTGAGGTAGCCACTGGGCAAGGCAAACTGTGAGAAAAGGGGAATAGTAGGCTCTCTCCTTTCATCTGGACCACGGACACTGAGCTTGGGAAGAGGACTAAGGCATGGAAGCAAGTTCAGCCTGCTGCAAAGACAAATGGGAAGAGGGGCTCAGCAAAGACACTAGGGTGGGAGCCCCATACCATGGCTGTGCGCAGTATGGACTCTGTCCAGCCAGCACAGGGCCACCATCATGAATACAGCCCACATATATAGACTGCTCTTTCTGAACATTGCCAGGCAAGAAGGAAGCAGAACACAGAGGGGTTTTTCTGCCTTCTGCATTCTGCTGTAGAGCAGAGACTCATCACACACCATGTGGCAGTCAGCACAAGACTCTTGTTAGGCCGGTCCACTGCTTCCAGGAGCCAAGTGACCCATGGCTCCAAAGCTGCCCACAGTCTTGCGGATGGACAGTTCATGGTATTTTAAAGGCCATTGTTAGCATTAAGAAAAATGAAGATTCACATAACAATCCAAGATCACATTAAAGAGTACCCAAAGATCTGGCCATGTTGCTCCTACAATTACCCAGAAGCCACAGACCTACCCAGATTCCCTCGTGGGCACAACCTGCCCAGCCTTGCTCATGTTTAAGATTCCACCACAGAACCAACCCAAGCACGCAGCTGGATTTCTGCTCTTGTTGAAGTTCTGGTATGGGGAGGATTCTCATTCTCCTCCTGTCTCTCCTCACTAACCGGACTGGCAAACTACTGCCCTATATATACCCTCCTCTTAGGAACTGCTTTGTCCAAAGTGGGTAGCATGTCCTAGTTTGTGTTGTTGTCTGAGGCCACTCCACAGCCCTTACAGCACACTGACTCCATCATCAGAGTTGTTGCATGATGGCTATCTGCCGGCCCAGAACACATGACAAGAGCCATTCAATCAGCAGCTCCACTGTTTGAGTCCAGCCTTCCCAGAAGGGCAGCAAGTGGGGCCTGGGGTTAGATCAAATTAAGGGGAAAAACATCTCCATGGCCCATGACAGGCAGCTTGTAACAGAACCTTATGAATGGGCCATAGCATGTATCGGGTCCCCACAGCCATGCTTCTCAGTAAATATACACCGTATGACTGCTGAGATGCAATACAAATGCTAAATCACCTGGCTCAGATGCATCTAATGCCCTCCAGAAGAAGCTTCTCCAACCTGGGGGAAGGATGAGGTGAATTCATTTCTAAGGTCAGACTAAATTACAAATCCTAAATTATCCTCAGAAAGCCTTGTGCTGAGATAGAAAATTCCAAGGGATGTATCAAGTATCCAGAAATGTCCCTGTGTGGACTATAGTTAAAGCATGAGCCATGTTAGTCCATAACATGTCTCCAGTCCATCCCTGCCCCTGACCATAATATCTCAAATCAATCACTCAATCATTCATCAAACCTCTGTTGGGTTCTGTTGAGATGCCAGGCTAGACAAGGGGTACCTTGCCTCATGGGATATCCAGTCTGGTACAGGAGGCACTTAGGAATGTTCTCTCGCAATGCTCTGTGCAAAGTACATTCTGTGTGGAGGGGGGTGTGGAATACTAAGGTATTCGTTCTTTATTGTAATTTATGGAAAGTCATTGAAGGAGCTTAAGCAGCAAGTGACATGATCACTCACATAATTGAGTAAATTAGACATCAAGAAAGCACGCTCTGTCCATGATATTGTTAGTTGGGTTGTCACACGACTGGCAGCCCCGATTCTAGCTTTGCTTTATTTATTGGAAATCTGTGGTGTGTAATATGATAGGTTGGCCATAAAAATGTCTAATCTCTACATGTGAAATAGGCACGTCTTTCAGCTTTGCATGAAAATGACAAATTCTGTTTAATGTTCCCAGACTCTTTTACACTCTGATTAACTATACTAGACCCAAATTATAAGGAATAGAAGAGGCAATGGAAAAGAACTAAGAGCCCGTTAGCAAAATGCCCACCCCTCAAACGGGAATTCTCTTCCAGAGGCACCCGTGAGAACCCGCCGTGTACACCATGTCAGAGTTACTCTATGAGGTGCCCCCGAGACTCACGATAGGTGGGGTCACCAGTCACAACAAGCAGAGTGTAACAGAGACAAAGCAGAGGGGTGGAACAGGACAAGAAAGCCAAGGGTTTTACCACACAGGGTCCCCCTTCCGTGTGGGAGCAAGAACAGATGTGGACAACAGGCAAGCTGCCCGCTCCAGTGTCACCCTGTGGAAACACAGCAGCCAATGCTTGCTAACAGATAGCTATTTACATGGCTCCCTCCTAGTGCCACTGGACTTTTCTGTTCCCAGAGATCGCCCTCGGTTGCATTAATAGCTTGGGCAGTTATAACTCCTATAAGTGGGCTGGCTTCTGGCATTAACCTGGTTCTTATAAGGATAGCTAGATCTTTAGGGCAGCCACTGTTCACTCCCCTTGTCTCCACCACTGCCCCTGCACCCAAAGCTGCGGGGATGGTCACGATGGTGGCAGCTTCAGAGGTCCCCAGGGTCCACACACTGTTACCCCTCTGCAAGGCTGACCATGAGCCAACTATTGAACACTTTCCTAAGGGATCCAAACACCCTGGCCTTTGGGAGCAGCACCCAATGGATTTGTATTGGGCAGGTAGCATGCTTTTAGAGAAAGGAGTGTTGGAGCAAGACAAAGCTGGCTTGGAATTTCGTCTCTGCCACGTATAAGTTTAGATGACCTAAGGCAAGATGCTTGACATCCTTGAACTTCAAATTCCTGTCCAACTGAGTTACTTGTTCACACATTATTACAATTAGAAAAACATTTGTTCCTGAGTTCACTCAAGAAGCAATTAGTAGGGGCTCACAGTGTCTCAGGCCTGGTACTTGACCCTGTCCAGAGCCAAATCCAGGAGAACCCACACTTTAGTGCATGCAGACTACAGATTGCTAAACAAATAAGCAAGATAATCACAGGTAGTGACAAGTGTTCTCTACATGAAATAGATGTGAGAGCAAGAGGGGGCAGGGGTCCTGCATAAGACAGGCCAAGGAGCCCTCTCTGTGAAGCTGATGTCGGGGGCATCTGACTGGTGGAAGGAATCACCCATCTCCACCACCTTCCTTCCATGGAGGAAGCCATTCCAGGAAGAGGAACAGCACCTGCCAAGGCCTCAAAAAGGGGACAAGCACGTTATGCCAAAGACCAGAAAGAAGTCAGTGCAGCCCAGAGAACACTGTAAACTGAGGACCAGAGTAGATGAGGTCACACAGGTGGGCCGGAGTCATAGCACACAGGAATCTGAGGCTTGGGGATCAAGTTTCGGTTTCGTTCTTTGTGTAGGAGGTGACTGGAAGATCATGAATTGGAGAAGGAGTTGATTTAGACTTGCAGCTGGTGGGTGAGAAGGATCCTGGGAGCAGAGATGCCATTAATTTCCCCTCTTGGCAAAGGATGATGGGGGCAGGGACCAAGTGGTGGATGTGGGGAAAAGTGGACAGATGCAGGTGTCACCTGGAGCCCACAGTGTCTGCAGGGACTGCACCTCAGCGCTTTGAGGGGAAGAGAGGGAGTAGATTCCCTATGCTTGACAGCAGGACTGACTGGTAGATCTTAATGCCTGTTGCAGTAGTACAGAGACTAAGGGAGGAGCGTTTGGGACATGCTAGGGTGAGGGCGATGTCTAGTGAGACACCCAGTGGACTTTCAGGGACAAGGGGAACTGCGTGTTTGCAGTGAGTGGAGAGACTGGCCTGGGAATGAGTTGGAGACTGAACAGCGTCTAGACAGTAGTAGAGTCCTAAGATTAGTGGAGATCACCCCAGGGAGCCATGGAATATGAAGTGCAGTGACTTCAATAAATAAAAGCCATAATAATGACTGCAAATAAGAAAACATGACCAAGGGCATATCAGGATAATGGCAAGGTGGCAAACCAGCAACTCCACGTCTGCTTGCTGTGTCCCTGGAAGCTGGGTCCACTCTGAACACAGGACTCCAGGTGCGCCAGATGTTGTTACCCTCTCCCTCGCACCCCAGTGCTAGAGTTTGAGGAACCGCAAACGCCTCAGTGCCAGCTGCTCCCCCAGCCTAGCGGATCAGCAAATTGACTCATTCATTTCTCAGATTATGAAAGGTACCCACCTGCCTAGACACAAGGGCCTGTATGCAGTGGAAGTGTGAAAGCGCCAATGTTATAAATAAGTGATGGCCTCCTCGTTAGGCCCCGAGCTGCAGTCATTACCGGGCTCCATTCAGGCTCCCCAAGCTGCAGCTGGTTTAAAAGGTCATTATCTGATATTGTTTCAATAACTATGTATTTCCATGGCCTCCCTCTGGCCTATGCTTTTCTAATCTCTGCTACATTATTAAACTGAGGCCTTTCTCTCCATGCAGTAACCCGTGGTGAAGGGCTCATAGCCTGCCCATCCCAGGAGGGCCCAAGCTATTAGAGAGACCAGCAGCTGGCCCAGTGAGATGCATCAAGCTGGGCCTGCAAAGAAAGGGGAAGATTTGGGCCTCTTTTCTGCCACTCTTGTGTCAGAGAAACAAGGAGCATTGACTCCAGTTAAGCCTCAGTTTCCACAGACAGCAGGAAAATGGGGAGACACAGATGATAGGGAGCTAAGGCTAAGCACTGACTCTGCACTGAGAACTTAGTGACTCATAGCTCATTGAATTTTCACAACTATATGTATGGTGTTTATTTTCATCCCAGTTTTATTGATGAGACTTCTCAGTCCTCCTCAGTCTATGACTGGGGTTTTGTGAGACTGCACTGTCCTAGCACCTCATCACTGATATCTACCGCTGTCTGGACCATTAGACGATGCTAGTCTCTGTCCAAGGTTCAGCAGGACCCAGAATTTCTTACAGCTTCTTGGGTGCCTGGAGGTCAGCATCCTCCTGGGCTTCCTGAGAGATGCTCTGCGGAATAGTACTCACTTGGTCCCGCAGGAATCCCTGTTTGTGAACTAGGGTCCATTCTGCTCAGACACCCAGAGTCAGGAGACGATATCCTCTCCTCTTGCCCAGGTCCTGATTAAATACACCGAGAGTGAGCACCTGGGAATGTTCTCCTAATGTCCCTACTCTGACTCCATGAATCCTGCTCGGCAGCTTCCTGCTCAGATCAGACAATGACGGACTCTGGTCATCTGGCCTGGATGTGGACAAAAGTCCTTATGCCTCTCTCTGGGCCACTGGTTCTCTTCAGAGAACTAGAACCCACCTCTCCCATCACCTGTCTCACAAAGGACCAGCTCACTCTTCCAACATACATGGCAACTGGCCCATTTACGCCAGCCATCTGAGAGCCAGTGCAAGCAGAGGAAATCCCTTTAAGTGAACTTACTTTACAAGCCTGCTTTGCCTGTTCTTCTTATGAAATCTGTACAGTGTATGAATCCTGTCTGATGCTCACAGCCCTGCAGCGGCTGCAGGGTACGCTTGCACTTGTGCCCCTGCATTAAGCAGAATGCTTACCCAGAGTGCGCTGTACTTGTCCTCGTGCTGATTGTCACCCTTTCCTTTTGCATGTGTTATTTCAAATGCATACTTGCTATTATAAATGTTTAATTAAACATTAATAAACCAGTGGAGAATGAATGGGCAAAGAAAGAGCCACTGCATCTATAAAACTCAGTTGGATGTTCGGGAAAAGACACAGCATATGCAAGTTGCTAAAAGCTGCTATTTGGATAAGCAACAATAAAGTTAAAAGAGCAGAAACAAAATGTCATTAAAATCTAGCCAATTTTGCATTGAAACTGCTTCAGTCTTAGAGTTCTTGCTCCACTGTAAGAAACCAGTGGTGGAAACTGTAAAGGGTGTGCTTTAAGTGACAGTGGTAAAACGGCTCCACACACACACACACACAGCCAACCAAGGCATAACATCCTCTGAGCTCAACAACCAGCTTCGGGCTTGGGTATCAGCATTGTCTTCCAAGGGCTCTTCCCAGAGCAGAAGCAAAGACCGGCTGTCATTCCTGTGAGTTTCCCTGGGAGGCTGCGGTCCCAGGAGCTGCAAACAGCCATCTGGGTGACACTGCGGAGGAAGCTGAAAATGGTATTAAACTCAGACAGGGAACTCAGATCCATGGCACTGTTTGACTGTCCTGATGCACTGTCAATAAATCACCTGGGATGGGTGGTCTAGTTCCTCCCTGACACTTTCTCCACTATGAATTTCCTTCTGGACCTGCTTTCCACCCTTTCCCCTGCCTCCTCCTCCATTATTTCATCATCACCATCGCCATCATCACCACCACCGAAGGGAACACTTCATAACATTTAAGGCTTCCGGCAACACTGAAGCAAGAACCACCGTGAGGAAACAGGCACAGATTTTAAGTAGCTTGCTCAAGGCCAGTGTCAAGTTGAAGAGGCAGAGGGGAGATCCAAAACTATCCCTCAGGTAAGGGCACCCCAAGCCCTACAGACCCCAAGTCCCAAATGCCCTGAGTGGCTGCCCACAGCATGGATGGCTGCAGGCACACCAGGACAGCACGGTTCACGTCACAAATTCACTGTCTTCCCGTCAGGAGTTCTCACAGTGCCTGTATCTATTATTGCATAAAACACAGGTAGATTACATCCAAGTATTTACCAGTCTATTTTGTACTATTTTGCAAATAGTTTGAAGCCAAGAATGTGTCTTAGTCCCATCTGTATCCCACAGTATGTGCTTGGTAAAGTCCACTGCCCTGAATGGAGCCAGTCAGGCCTGTACTCAGTATTCCACTTCTCCAGCCCTCTAGGACCTCTCTGCAAGGACCAGGTTCCTTATGGACTGTCTCTGAGGTGTCCGGAGAGCAAGGTGACACCACTCCCAACAGACGCACAGTATGTCCTTACCCCGTCTCACCTTTTATAGTTGTTTTCTTTCTATCTTCCTTCAAATTCTCCTCACCAGGTACAGCTGCGGGCCTAAGGAGGCAGTCTGTTTCCTCCAGACTTCTCAGCCAGCCAAGAGGGTAAAGTACCACCCACAGGGCACTCGTGTCTCTGCCTATGGCTTTAGGGTCCAAACAGCTGAGCTTCTGGCCCCAGTGATTAACTGATGAAAAGCGTTAGCGTCTCCTTTCTGTTATGCATTTTAAGTTAAAATATAACTCTCTCAAAGCCAGAGATGCTAGGTAGCATTAATCATGCCCACGTTTAAAATCTGATACATAATTTAAGAACAAAAGGCAAAGAAAGATAAGCACTTAGGTATGAATTAGTATCTTTTCATTAAGCCTTAACTCATCCATCAATGACTCATCTAACCCCAGCCTTCCCCAGCTGCAATGGAATCCCTCCTTCAACTCTCCCTGAACCTCAGGGATGAGGATGAGGTCTTTACTTACTGTCCTCAGAGTACCATCTGCTGCCTCCACTTCTGTCCCAGTTCCCTCAATTCTGTTTCCCCAACAGATTACAGCCACTGTGCAGGGGCCAAAGCCTTCGAGAAGGAGGCTTCCATACCCAGTGCCCACAGCATTTCCCTCTGAAGCACCAAGGGATCAGCCCGCGCAATCCTCTGCCTTTTCATGGCTGAAGACAGGATCCAGTGACAAAGGATACGGTGATGCACTGTCCAGAATCTCCATCCCCACCAAACAGTCAAGTTTAAATGAGGAATTATGAACTTAGTGTTTTCCCTGATTCCCCCCCCGCATCCCATTTCCCATCACATGGGTGAGGCTGAAGTCCTGTTTGCTTCTTTTTTTTTTTTATTTTAGAAACATAAAAGCACAAAAACATATTGACAAACAGACACCCATTATCATAGAAAATAGTACAATCACAACTAATCTATAGACAAGGTGATATGGTCTCAACAGTAGTTGTTGCTTTATCCATTGATATCTTCGAATTGTAGATGTATGGACCCATATATAGACATGCAAATTTAGTCA